>ML309382.1:0-55828 GCA_005239505.1 Nicotiana paniculata
ATATGTATGTATATATATATATATATGTATGTATATATATATATATATATATGTATATATATATGTATGTATATATATATATATATGTATGTATGTAGATATATATGTATATATATATAACCCGAAGGCTTGTTGCGGCGTGCAACCCGATCCATATACCTCACATAGCCCACAGCTCGGCACTGAGGCCCTATCTCAGTCACTAGCCTCTCTAGCCTCTCGGGCTCACAAGAATCAAAATATCCATCCCAAACGAAGAATACAACAAGTATTAACAAGTAATGAGAGAGAACGAAGATATAATACACAAGTAAGACGGTGAATGAGTACAATACAACAATTAGCAGTCAATTCAACAAGTATACGACGGTTGCAGGTCCCAACAATGCTATCATATGGCTTGAGCATGGTGTCTAACAAGAAAGGCAGTCAAATTGCAAACAGACAATGAAACACATGTAATAGCAATGGTCTATTCGACTTTGTAGTCTCACGGGACGGACCAAGTCACAATCTCTCATGGTGCACGCTCATACACCTGTCACCTAGCATGTGTGTCAACTCCAAATATTCACATCATACTAATTCTCAGGGTTTCATACCCTCAAAACCAGATTTAAGACTGTTACTTACCTCAACTACGCAGAAATCCTACTCCGAAATGCCCTTGCCCCTCGAATCGGCCTCCAAATGCCCTGAATCTAGCCATAAGTATTACAATACAATTAATACAGGCTAAAGGGATCAATTCCACAAGAAAACTACTGAATAAGAGCCAAAAATCTTAAATCGACCCAAACCCGGCCCCCGGGCCCACGTCTCGAAATTCGACAAAAGTCACAAAACCCGAAAATCCATTCACTCACGAGTCTAACCATACAAAATTTACTCAAATCCTATAACAAAATCTCATTCAAAACCTCAAAAATACATCTCAAGAACACTTTCTCTTTTTTCCAATTTTTCACCCCAAATCACAAATTAGATGATGAAATTAAAGACATAATCATGGGAATTAGCCAAAACCAAGTAAGAATCACTTATCCCAGTATTTTTCCTTGAAAATCTCTCAATAATCACCTCTCATCAAGCTCCAATTCGTTAAAAATGGAAAATGGGATAAAGTCCCCTTATTTTATAAGTTAAAGTTTTTGTCCAGGCTGCCCTCGGTCCTGCCCTCTCGATTATGCCCTCGATTCGGCCCTCTCGATTTTGCCCTCGATCATGGCCTCACCCATGGCCTCGATCATGAACTCAATTTTGTCAGATGAAGGAAACCAGAAGAATCACACCAGCAGATATCAACCATCAATCAAAGTCCAAAAATAATCTGTTAACCACCCGAAACTCTCCCAAGGTCCTCAGGACCTCAACCTAACATACCTACAAGTCCCAAAACATCATACAAACGTAGTCGAATCCTCAAATCACCTCAAACAACATCAAAAACATGAATTACCCATGGATTCAAGCCTAATGAACTTCGAAATTTCTAAATTCTGCAAATGATGCCGAAACTTAACAAACCATGTCCGATTGACCTCAAATTTTACACACAAGTCAACAATGACACCACGAACCTACTCCAACTTTCAGAAATCCAATCAGACCCCGATATCAAAATTTTCACTACCGACCAAAATCAGTAAAATTCCAACTTTCGCTAATTCAAGCCTAATATACTTCGGACCTCCAAATCATATTTTGGACACGCTTCTAAGTCCAAAATCACCTAACGGAACTAACAGAACTATCAACATTCAAATCCGAGGTCGTTTACATATAAGTCGATATCTGGTCAACTTTCCAACTTAAGCTTTCAACTAAGAGACCAAGTGTCTCAATTCACTCCGAAACCACTCCGGACCTGAACCAACCAACCAACCCGGTAAGACATAATACAGTTGTAAAGCACAAAAAGAAGCAGAGATAGAGGAAACAGGGCTATAACTCTCAAAACGACTGGCTGGGTCGTTACATCTCCCTTGCAAGATTTTTAACGAGGCAACCAAGAAGCGTATTGTTAGATATGTGTACTCTTTTTCCTTCACTAGAATTTTTTTTTCCCACTAGTTTTATTTTAGTTTAGTTTTGACGAGTCACATTATCTGTCGAATAGACATTCAAGGGGGATTGTTATAAATAGAATTTTATTTAAGGTGAATGTCTATATGTTAGAGAGATTTTAGGGTTTGGTACTTAGTGGCTAAGACGTTTTTTCCTATAAATAGAGGTGTTCTATTTTATTGTAATTCATCCCAAAATCACTAAGAATTCTCTCTTTACTTTTATCTGCAATACTCTTCTTCTTCTTTTATTGTTTTATAACACATTTGACATTTTGTATATTTTGTGTAAAAAGGTTTTAGGTTGTGTTTGGCATCAAGGAGAATATTTTTCAAAATTGTTAAAGAAAAATTTTCTCCTAAAATTATGTAGTTTTATCATTTATTTTTTCATGTTTGGTTGGTGAGTGAAAAAATATTTTCGAAAAATATTTTTTAGTATTTTGTTACTGAGTAGAAAATGTATAATTTAGGCAAACACTAGGGGGGAAGGGAGGAGCGGGGTTGGGGAGGGGGAAGGAGGGNTAGAGAATAGGGCGGGGAAGGTTAAAAAAGAGTTTCAAAAAAAAAATTTCCTCCTTTTTGTAGGAAACACATTTTTCTCCTATTGGAGAAAAATGAGTTCATACAAATAAATATTTGTCAAAATATTTAAACCAGTCAAACATAAAAAATTTAAAAATATTTTCCTACATATAGGACACATCCTTAAATTTCGTACACTTTGTCTAACATTTTGAAGTGATGAAGTTTAGCTTCCAAAATTTACGTAATTCGTCAAAAGAAAAAATTTCGAAGCATTCATGCTGATATCATTCACTTTCATGTAGAACTAGTTGATTATCTCGAACAAGTAATAAATATATGGCAACAGAATGTCTTAATGTTTCACTGCAGCAAAAGATATAACAACAAATAACTATAACGATCCAGTAAAATTCACTAATGAAGTCTATAGAGGATAATGAGTACGCATACCTCACTGCAAAAGTTATTAACATAATTTAGGCAAAATTATTGCTGAACTTGAAAATATAAAATTAAGGTCTCACTTGAGTTCTATCCACAGACTGTTCTTCGAAGCCAAAAAGAAAAAAAGAACTTTCCCCCTAATTAGGCGACTTCTAAAGCAACAAAGAGCCATCTATATATACATGTAAAAGAGGGGGAAAAGTAGACTTGGCACCTCTCTTTTTCTTTTTTGTCATTTTTTGGCCTTTTCCTATCACTTTTCTGCAAAATGAGAGGGTAGAAAGATTTAAATAAACGGTTTACTACACCAAAGGACATAACGGACGTGTTATCTCATGTCCCCAGGAATGTAACGTATGAGTTATGTCTCTATTCAAACTATAAGTGGTGTTGTGTAAATATGAGCTTGAAGTAACTGTGAGTATGGCATGAAATGTTTTAGAGGAGTTACTTTCCTTTCATAGGGTTACGTCTTCCCAAGGTGGAGGTTTCTTTCTCTTAAACTCCTAGATTCTTTCTCATTTTTATTAACTCACTCACCAAAACATATGCTTTCATTTTGATTTTTTTGCTGATCATGTTAAATTAACAACTTTGTTCTCTAAAAATAGTATTGTGAGGTGCATATGACAATTGTTACTTTACTTTGTGTTTATGGCATTTAACATTTTTGATTTTCTATGTTTTCAGATGCCCTTCACAGAGGTTCAAGGCTAACTAATATGTGTTTTGTTCATATTTCCTTTTACTATCCCTTTCCTTTGTAACTTCTCCTTCTTTCAGTTATAAAATAGCATTTTTTGGTAAATCTTTTAGCTACTGCACAAGGATTAACATAAATTTAGTTTACTTATAACAACAAGAAAATCAGTCCATCCATATATCTATATATTGTAGAATCTAAGCATATTCACAAAGTCTATGCGACAGAATATTAATAAGAACGTAACTTCGGCCATGGTTGTTCAAGTGGTGTGGGGAATTGCCTTGGAAGAATCTTCACAGAAAATCTAAAGAGTCTTCTAACTTGTGTCTATCGTGGGATGCCAGACTGATGGAGTCACAAACATATTTATAGGTAGGCTAGGGACTCTTAGGTAAATAATTTCGCCCTATAGACTTCTTCATAAATTATAATTGTCCTAGGGACTCATAATAAAAATTATTTGTTTCCATCAAAGAAACTATCATATATGCATAACTGCAGAATGTTATCGGATATATTATTTTATTTGAGAGACAAGGTAAATAATTTGTTACCTTATATGTGGGACACGCTAGAAGTCTCGAGAAGAGACGGTAAATTTCTAACATTCTCCCACTCGGGCCACATATTAAAATCAGAAAATCCTTTATGACAGATAAACATATAGTATGACCGTAGACTTTGTCACTCAACCAAAAGTTATGCAACAATTACTTTAGCTAGAACATATCATCACATGAATCATGGCGGTCATGCTCTTAAGTAAATAATTTCTTCCATGTATTATAATGTATAATATATTCGAACAAAGTGTCAAACAACTTTATGACTAAACTTAATATAAGTCATTCAGAGTCCAACTTTATTGATCCAATGATCACAAAGTAATACATGAAATACCAAAGTGTATACTGTCATGTATATCAAAATAAAATTAATGTCTAGACAAACTGTTCGAGAATAAAGCAAGGTTAAATTGAGCTACTAAGACCAACATGAGTTACATGATCCTTGAAAATATTAGCCGGCAGACCTTTAATCATAGGATCAGCAAGGTAGTACTAACATGCTCAAAACTCACATCTTTCTTCTTCGCATAGTCTCTAACCATCAAGTACTTTATGTCGATGTGCTTGCTTCGACTTCCACTTTTATTATTCTTAGAAAAGTACATTGCAGCGGAATTGTCACATAAGATTCTCAATGGACTTGAAATGGAATCGACAATCCTAAGGACGAAAATAAAGGTTTTCAAGCATAAATCATGTGATGTAGCTTCATAGCATGCTATAAATTCAGCTTCCATTGTGGATGTTGCAACAATGGTCTGCATGACACTTCTCCAAAACACAACATCTCCAGCAAGAAAGAAAATGAATTCTGAAGTGGATTTACCAGTGTATTTGCATCCACCCAAACCAGAGTCTGAGTGTCAAATCACCTCCAATGAATCAGAGTATTTGTATGTGAGCTTAAAATCCTTTGTTCCTCGCAAATATTTAAAAACCCTTTTACCCGCTTTCCAATGGTCAAGATCATGGTTACTTTAATGTCTGTCAAGCATTCCTACCGCGAAAGCAGTATCAGGTCTTGTACAGACCTTTGCATACATAAAACTCCAGACAAGAAAAGCATAGGGAATGTCTTTCATTCGCTCCTTTCCCAATGCATTTTTTGGACATTGGTTCAATGAGAATGTGTCACCTTTAATTATGGGTTTTGTTATAAGTGAACAGTTCTTTATCTCGAATCTTTTCAGAATTCTTTCAATGTAGGCTCTTTGAAAAAGTCTAAGTAATCTTTGGGATCTATCTCTATGAATCTCTATGCCAATGACATAAGAGACTTCACCCATATCCTTCACCTCAAAATTCTGGAGAAGGAGCTGTTTAGTCTCGTATAAAAATCCTAAATCACTATTTGCAAGTAAAATATCATCCACATATAGGACTAAAAAGATATATTTGCTTCCACTTATTTTAAATTATTTACACTGATAAATGATATTCTCTGCAAATCCAAATGAAGAAACAACAATATGAAATTTACTATACCATTGGGAGGAAGCCTACTTTAACCCATAAATGGATTTATTCAACTAGAAAATAAGGTGAGTTTTTCCCTTAACACAAAGTCCTTCAGGCTGACGCATGTATACCTCATTTTCAAAATCTCCATTCAGAAAATTTGTTTTCACATCAATTTGATGTAACTCTAAATCAAAATGGGCTATTAACGCCATGATTATTTTCAATGAATCTTTATTTGGTACTGGAGATAAATGAGTCTCTTTTAGTTTTAAAGACCCATTTGGAAACTATAGTAGAGGCTGCTTTTGGTAATTTGATGAGATCCCAGACTTTGTTTTTAGCCATAAATTCTAACTCATCTTTCATGGCATCGGACCAAAGTGTGGAGTTTTCTCTACTCATGTCTTGTGAAAACGAGCATGGATCATCTTTTAGTCCAATATCATAATCAGACTCTTGGACATATACAACATAGTCACTACAAATTATTGGTTTTCGAACTCTTGAGGATTTTCTCAATCCCACGGGTTCAAACACTTCTTCAGTGGTTCAGGTAAAGGAGGTTGGTCTTCATGTTACTCCTAAAGTTGTGGTGGCTCTTTAACTTCTTGTTGTTCAGATAATTCATGAGAATTTTTCTGAGCAAAATTCAAGTTCCCAATATATAAAGGTACCACAGGTGGTTCCCGTATACTTCCAATGCCACCCTATGAGTCAAACCACTCCCACTCTCTTCATACTCCTCAAGAAATTTAGCATTTCTAGCCACAACAATTTTAGGAGAATGAGAAGGACAATAAAAGCTAAATCCCTTAGTGTTAAACACATAGCCTATACAATAACCGCTTATTGCTCTTTTATCCAACTTCTTTAGTTGTGGGTTAAAAACCCTCACTTCAGTAGAACATCCCCAAACGTGTAAATGATTTAAACCTTTCCATAACTCAAAAGGTGTCTTGGGGAAAACCTTGGACGGAACCCTATTTAAAATATACACATCAATTTTTAAGGCCTCACTCCATAAGGATAGAGGTAAACTTGATCTGCTAATCATGCTTTTTACCATGTCCATTAATTCTTGATTTCTTCATTCTGCCACACCATTTGTTGTGGTGTTCCTGGAATGGTATATTGAGCAATTATACCTTCACTTTCAAGGAACTCAACAAATGGACCCTTAACTTGTCCCTTTTCTATGTACCTACCATAATATTCTCCACCCTTATCATATCTTACAATTTTGATATGAGCACCAGTTTGTTTCTCTACTTCTGTCATATAGACTTTAAAAGCACCAAGTGCTTCTGATTTGTTAAAAAGAAAATAGAGATACATATATCTTGAATAGTCAACAATAAATGAGATAACATATCTCGCATCATTCAAGAAAGGGATAGGAAAAGGTCCACATATGTCTGTATATATGATATCAAGCAATTGAGAACTCTTTTTGGCACCTTTAATTAATTTATTGGTCTACTTACCCTTTATGCAGTCCACACAAGTCCCAATGTCAGAAAAATTAAGAGCTTTTAGAACTCCACCATTAACCAACCTTTTGAATTTATCAATAGATATGTGTCCCAATCTCTTGTGCCAGAGACTTGATGAGTTCTCACTGATAAAATATCGCTTAGTGCCAATTTATTTTTCATGCAATGTTAAAACGTTCCATTCAAATGTGGGGTCTAGCTCAAGTTTATATAAATTTTAATTCAAATTTTCAAAACCAATCACTTTATTATCTTTCAAAAGTTTCACAGAAGGATAATGAAAATTCAAATCATATCCACTAATCGATAATCTTAAAGAGAAATTAAATTTCTAGAATAGTCTAGAACATAAAAAGTATTTTCTAAATCTAAGTGAAAACCATCTTCCAAAATGAGCATATAAGTCCCCACGCCTTCCACACATGAACGCGTCCTATTGCCAAAATTGACATATTGTTCACTTCCTATCAGCTTCCTCTGAGTTGGAAAGCCCTACATAATTTTGGAAATGTGAATTGTAGCACCATAATCAATCAACCATGTATTATCAGAAACTTTAGTAAAATTAGATTTATAACATACAAAGGTAATTTACCTTTCTTCTCAAGTCATTTCTTGTATTTCACGTAATCCTTCTTCCAGTGTGTAACGACCCAATCGACCATTATGAGCATGTGCATGTCATTTAGCTATTTGAAGTCTTGAGAAGTATCATATTATCTATAATTACTTTTGTGAATCGTCGGTTTTGGTTTCCAGGTTATCGGAATCGATTTAGAAGAATGAATTTCATTGTTGAAGCTTTAAGTTAGAAGAGTTGACCAAGTTTGACTTTTTAGTATTTGACCTTAGATTGGAATTTTGATAGTTCTGTTAGGTCCGGATGGTGATTTTTGACTCGGGCGTATGTCCAAGTTTGCATTTGAATGTTCCTAAAAAGATTTGGCACTAATTGGCGAAAGTTGAAAATTTGAAGGTTTGAAAAGTTCATAAGTTTGACCGAAAGTTGACTTTGATCATATTGGGTTCGGATTGTGGTTCTGGATATTTGAATAGCTTTTTTAGGTTATTTGGGACATATGTGCAAAATTTGGGTTCATTCCGGGTTGATTTGCTATGTTTTCGCACGAGTTTTGGAAGTTGAAAAGTTCATTAAGTTTGGTTTGAGGTGTGATTCATGGTTTTAATGTTGATATTTGTGATTTGAGTCCTCGATTCTGTCCTTGTTGTGTTTCAAGACTTGTTGGTATGTTCAAGATGGTTCCCAATGGGCTCGAGCGTGTTTCAGATTGATTTTTGACTATTTTTCCTTCATTTTACACTGATGTGTTTTGCTGATGTCTGGTGTCACATTTCTTCATCGCGATTGCGGACATAGAGGTGCGATCGCGTAAGGTAAATTGGATTAGAGTAATTATTCTTCTACTCGTTCGCGAGTGATTTCCACATTCACACAAGTTGTGGCATTTTGAGCATTTCATTCGCTCTGTCAGCACGCGTTCGCATAGTGTTAGGGACTGAACTAGGGCAGTGTTGGTTATCTCTTCAAGTTCGCAAGGTTTTTTCCGCGAACACTTACAACTGTTAGTTGTGTATACCGCGATCGCGAGCTTACTGATACGATCGCATAGGGCATTTTCCAGGAGCATTATTTTTGTTCTTCGCGATAGAGGGGGTGTTGTCGAGATCGCGATTCATTAACTTGTCATTCAGGGATTTCGACCATTTTTGCATTTTTGGAGCTATAGAGATTGGATTGAGCCGATTCTTGAAGAAATTTTCACCATATGAATTGGGGTAAATGTTCTTTACTCATTTTTGATTTTATATCATGAATCTATCTTAATATTTGGCATTTGGTTGATGATTTCAAAAGAGAAATTGGGGTTTTTGTCTAAAACTTCTTCAAGCAATTTTTTGGGTTTTGAACGTTGATTCGAAGTCAGATTTGAGTGAAACTGGTATCGTTGGGCTCGTAATTGAATGGGTTGTCGGATTTGGTAAGTTTTGTCGGGTTCCGAGGCGCATGCTTGGATTTTGACTTTTTGCCGATTTTTAGATTTTGATTAAGATTCGACCTTTATCGATTGGGTTTGTTCCCTTTTGAATTATTTGATATATTTGAGTTGCTTTTGGCTTAGTTCGAGTCATTCATAGCCATTCAAAATTCGGTACGCGCGGGATGGAACTGGGAGCATCGTTTGGTTTTCTCGGTATTGGATTTCCCTTGTTCGAGGGAAGTAACACTTCTAAACTTGGTACTAAGGGTATAAAACTCTGAATAACGTGTTATGTGTTAGGTGTGGAGATGACACACATGCTGGTAGTGGCCGACCATCGACTGAAGCACATTAAATGCCAGGCGAACTATACCAACAGGACGTTTCGGTCACCTCTGCCGCTTACTTCACACTGCTGACATTATGACAAATCAGGGTAAAGTTTGAAGATTCTATTCATTTCTTGTCATTACATTCCATAAAACGAGGGGACTATCTGTATATAGTAAAAACCGGGCTCACCCAATTTTGTGTGATTATTCCAACCCATTTTTTTGTGTAATCATCTAATTCTCGCATAACAAAGTAATACAATACTTTTCTCTCTCCTAAGATATCTTCTTCTTCAATTCAGTTCATATTTCTTAATTATACATCCAGCTGGTTCGAGGGCGATCTAGCTCGAAGGCCATGTTGCACTTAAACACGGGTTTGCTTTATTTTACAGTCAATTTCTAGTATTAATTTTTATATTACTCAATTTGTGCCAAGTGAAATCATGTATCCTTAAAATCACTTATAAATTTAATTATCTAATTTTAAGTGTAAACAATTTGGCGCCCACGACGGGTTAGGTATACTACCTGAGGTTCTTTGGGCTAGCGCACAACGTCGAATTCTAGTACGAGGCTACGCTGTTCTCTTTAGTCTATGGTGCTGAAGCTCTTATCCCGGTCGAGGTCGGGGAACTTAGCCTCAGGTTCCGATACGCAACAGAAGAATCGAATCGCGAGGAAATGAATACGAGCCAAGAGTTGTTGGACGAAAGACGTGAAGTCTCCCTCGTTTGATTGCCGCACAAAAATAGCAGAGCGAAAGGTACTACAATCGAAGAGACAATCTTTGACATTTTAACATCGAGAACTTGGTGCTAAGAAAAGTCACCCTCAACACCCGAAATCTGAATGAAATAAAACTAGCTCCAAACTAGAAGGGATCGTATCAGGTCATCGGCATCATCAAAAAAGGATCCTACAAGCTCGGCATGATGAACAACGAATAATTACCGAACAATTGCAACGTATCGCTCCTAAAATAATACTGCTGCTAAGGTACGACCCTTTCCATTTTCATTTATATTTTAAACTAACCATTGTAGGTGCTCGATCATGAAACGGCGATGGATTCTTCAACATAAAATCTTTAGGTCTGAAAGCACACGTGCCACTCTTTTTCCCTTAGACCGGTTTTGTCCCAAATGGGTTTATGGGAAAGATTTTCAACGAGGCGACCATTTGATCGTGCTAACTTAGAACAATTTAACTCTATTCGAGGTTTCTTTACACTCGACCTCAAATACTAAGGGGAACTACCCTCGAATGTCAACTTTGATGCAAGGAAATTACTTCGTGACAGCGGGGTCAGGATAGGTAAATTTTGTAAGGGAAAAACGGTTGAATGAACCATGCCCATATAGGTTTCTCGAGCCTTGACACAAAACATGCACACGTGTATAATCATTTATTAAGATAAGTATATTTCCTTGCCGATATCTCACGTCTTAGGAAAATTTCTACTTTACAATTCCATGCTCTCGATCTATTGTGTAAACAAGCTTCAGGGGAGATCATAACTGGAGTTCCAAGACCTACCGCCACGCTTGGGGACTGCCATCTGAAAAGTAGAAGAGATCAAATTATTAAAACTTCGAAATCATAAGACCTTAAAGGCAACCCTCAATTTTTATAGGCCACGGCCACCCCACTCGGGGACTGACGTTTCAGGCAAGCTCGAAATTAAATGCGAAAATAAGACCAATAGGCAAGTCCCTAATTAAATAGGCTACGCCCAAATTGACACAGTTCAGAGACGTTTGAATTCCCTAATAAAACAGGCCTTCGAATTATTTCATAAACTGGTTAAAAAGGCTACCCTCGGAAAAATCATAAAGGGCTTTTATAGTATCAAGCCTCAAAAACTCTAATGAGTACAAAATTGTTCGAACTCTCGAAAAACTCCTTATTTCATGCTAAGGCATTACAAATCTTACAAATACAAATGATAGGAAACTTTTCCAAGCCGAAAAGGGGGAGAAAGCCATAAACATTTCTTTTTACAAAGGTCGTATCGACCTAATACAAAAGCCTAAGGGCTACTTTTTTCTTTGAGTTCGAGAGGACATCCTCCCTCAAATAAAAGCCTAAGGGTTACCTCATCTCGAGTTCGATCAAGCACTCAGGCTATGCTAGTTCGGTTTTGATCGAATTGCCTAAACCCCGGACCTTAGAATATAGTAAGTCAAAAATAAAGCGAAATTTCATAAGGCAGAAATGAAGCAAAATTTCACAAGACAAGGCAGAAAGGAAGAATTTTTTTTATATATATGACAAAAGTTTATTTACAATGGCAGCATGGCCCGATCGGAATTCTATACAAAAATCCAAAGAAAAAGCATACAGGATAGACACAGATCATAAGGGCCTAGTCTTCTCCAGGAGAAACATCTTCGCCCTCGGGGTCTTCTCCACTCTCAGACCCGCTCATGATCCTAGAATCATCATCATCGGGAGAGGCCAACACCTTGGCTTCAGCTTCAAGTTCTTTTGCATTCTCGATCTCGGTAGTAAGATCGAAGCCACGAGCGTGGATCTCTTCGAGAGTCTCCCATCGATACTAGCATTTAGCATGCTCGGCAACCCAGTGAGCTCGAACCAGAGCAAATTCAGAAACCTTTTTTGCTCGAGCTTGAGCAACGTCAGCGTCGGATCAGTAGACGGCCAGAATTGCCTATGCATCGACCTTGGCCATTTCTGCCTTAGATTTGTCCACTGCAAGTTCTGTTACCAACTTCTCTCGATCGGAGGTTGCTGAACCCAACCAAGACTGGAACTCCTCAATTTTCTTGGCTTGCACAAGTTCTTCTCTTTCATGCTTTGGAATTGGCTTTCAGTCGAGCATAGTTGAGCTCGGGCACCCTCCTTTTCTAAGGCAAGTCGGTCCATGTTTTTCTTTCATGACGTGGTCTCCGCCTTCACAGCATCCACTTGTTTACGAAGATTCTCGATTATATCAAGATTTTGTTGAACCTGGGGGATCGAACTATTAGCCACCACGCTTGAATCGATTTCATTAACGTCTAAGATTTTTTTGCCTGCTCGATTGTTCTTTCTGAGCTGCATCTAGTTTAGCAAGAACGCACTTTATTTCCTCTTCTCTTTGCTCGATGAGGTGTCCTTCTCCTCAATAAGCCATCGGACTTCGGCCTCGTATCGGCTCAGCTCTCCTCGAGATCAAAAGAAATCTTAATGATGAAGAACAGAGTCCTATAAAAGAGAAAAGAAAGAGTTATACGAGAAGAGAATAACTCTAGTATAAAGATGGTTATTGACAAAGAGAGTAGGAGTGTCACGACCCAAACCGATAGGCCCCGACGCGTACCCCAGTCCTACTTGTCAAACACCGCTAAGCATACGTCTAAGATATAAACCTGAATAACATCTGCTGATTTACGAGAATAATATACATGAAGGAAAACTTCCCAAAAAGTCATATATACATATACATGCAACATACGTAGGCCGAGCCGAAAAGGCTGCTATAGACAACTATATACCTCAAAACTGGAAGCCGGAAAGGCCACATATTATCTAACTAGACATACTTTCTATAGACCTCTAATAGAAATATAATTGTAAAAAGAAGGGACTAAGACACATCATACCCATACATATAAAAAAGTAATGTAAAAAAATCAAAAGAAGCTCCGGATCAAGTGGAACACGCCAACTCTCGCTGATCAAGGGTCCTAAGAAAGGGGACCGTCGGCTTGCCTACCTGCACCTCCAGGCATGAAACGCATGCCCCGTGAAATAGGGCATCAGTACAAAAAATATACTGAGTATGTAAGGCATGAAAATCTGTACGTAAGAGACATAAATGGAACATGGAATAAAGAAATCCATCTGTAAATCTGAATAAACTGTAAAATCTGAAACATTTATAATGTTATGCACATGTATATAATTGTCGTGTCATGCATGAGCATAGGTGTACATAACATCATCAAGACACTAAGGGCATCCCATCATATCATCTCGGTCACTGTGGGCAAATTATCCACGTATACCAGCTGATCAGGCGGTGGCGCGTATATAACGCCATAGCATTTCCCATATACCATATACATAAATATACATAGATATACGCGTATATAATGCCATCTAGTCATGGGTCAATGTACATGTATAAATGCATGAAATGCATAAGAAATGCGCTAATAAAATTTTCTTTGAACACCATAAAAATCAATATACCTTTCGGATAAACTTTATCAAATACGTATTATTTTGGGACCCATGAACAGAAAATAATAATAATTCACATGGGGAATCAAGAATATATACGTCCCTAATATTTCTATGAATAGAGTAATTTATGAAAATCGTGCGTTTGCTTGTTTCATTAATTTGGATTCATGCCAAAAAAAAAAAAAAGAATGACCTTAACATGCTTGGAGTAGAGAAAAATCCGTATAATATTCTTGGAAAAGGTTACACCATACTCTTTTAGACCGGCAAAATCGTTGCTACGATTCTTAAAATTCTCACTCGAACGTTGTAGGAGAATTTAATTGCAACACTTTCGTAGTTAGTGAAGTATTTAGATCAGGACTATATTGAAGATTTTTACATGAATTGCACGTTCTGCTTTTGGAGAATCTCTAAACTATGTATTCAATCATAAGTGCTATTTGTAGGAATGACTAATGTTTTGATTTTTGGTCTTTTATATTCAAGACACGGAAAGGAAGCCTTGTCAAAAGTTTTTATAAAAGCGGCTAAGTATTAGTTTGACATCTAGAGACATATGATCCTTTGTCATTTGCTTATAATGTGGCTAGCTGCCACGTTTCTTTTGGGGGATAATAATTAATTTTTATCTAGTTATTAGTTAATTAGGTATTGTCCCATTACCTGATAATTAACCAATTACCCGCATAATTAAAAATTATCTCAAATTACTTAAAATTCTATTTATTTTTAATATACGTTATACATCATACTACCGTGGTCATATGGTACTGGTTCATAATTATCGGGTTTTATAGCTCGACCCGTATTTTTTTTCTAAATTGGCCATCTTCAACGAAACTCGTTTTCTTTAATCTGCGTACCCTTTATCCTTCATGACACTTACTTATCGCTTGTTATAATTAGCATAACTACGTTAAACTCAAGATAATCTCATCCCGATTCTACGTCGATTAACTGAAGATGAAACGTTTAACCTAGGAAAACGCGAGATGTAATATCCTTCCCCCCTTAGAAACATTCGTCCTCGAATGTTCAACTCCCCGGAATCTATATAAACTTTGGCAGGGTCACCCTTGTAACAACACAACTACCAACTCTTCTTGTAGAAGATTAATAACTCAACGCCACATAGGACCATAATCATCAATAACGACAATGGCCTCATACGACCAATGACAATAACTAACACAAGAATCTGTACACGTACCTTAAGGTTGTGATGTCTCAGTTGGACTCTTGTGTGGAGGAGAAAATAAGTAGGAATATCATGTCTTCAGGTCTTCCTCGACCTCCCAAATTATTTCTTCCACATTGTTGTTTCTCCAAAGTACTTTCACCGAAGCTACGTCTTTAGTTCTCAATCCCCGAACCTGTCTGTCTAGTATAGCAATGGGAGTTTCTTCATATGATAGCTGCTCTGTGACCTGAACGTCGTCAACTGACATAATTCTGGAAGGATCTCCGATCTTTATGGAGCATAGACACATGAAAGACTGGATGTACAGATTCCAAGTATGAAGGCAAGTCAGACCCATATGCTATTGGCCTACCTTGTGTATGATACTATATGGTCCAATGTACCGAGGGCTAAGTTTTCCCCATTTTCTGAACCTCATAATGCATTTCATGTTTTCCCTTTTTTTGCGAACCTCATAACGCCTTTCATTTGTGATACCTTTAGGAATACCCAATCGTCAACCTGAATTTCCAAGTCTCGTCGTCGATTATCCGCATAAGACTTCTGACGGCTTTGAACTGCTAATAGCCTCACCTATATATTCTTAGTTTTCTTGATTGCATGTTGTATCAATTCTGGACCTACTAACGTAGTTTACCCAACATTGAACCACCCTATAGACTACCTACACTTTCGTCCGTAGAGAGCTTCGTATGGAGCCATCTGAATACTGGAATGATAGCTATTATTATATGCAAATTCAATAAGCGGCGGATGATCATCCCAGCTACCGTAGTGTCTGAATAGTACGCTCAGCTTGTCTGTCGGTCTGGGGATGAAATGATGTACTAAGACTTACCCGAGTCCCCAATCCTTTTTGGAAGAACCTCCAGAAGTTAGCAGTAAATTGAGCTCCTCTATCCGAGATAATAGATACAGGGACACCATGCAGTCGTACTATCTCCTTAATATAAAGCCTTGTATAGTCCTCTAAGGAATATGTAGTTCTAACGGGCAGAAAATGGGCTGACTTTGTAAGCCTATCAACAATTACCCATATCGAATCGAACTGACACTGGGTACAAGGTAAGCCTACGATGAAATCCATATTGATTACTTCCCATTTCCAAGTCGGAATCTCCACAGCCTGTAATGATCTACCGGGTTTCTGATGCTCAATCTTAACTTGCTGACAGTTAGGACACTGGGCAACAAACTCCGCTATATCTTTTTTCAGTCCATCCCACCAATATACTTCCCTGATATCATGATACATCTTTGTCTCTCCTGGATGGATAGAATTACGATAATAATGAGTTTCTCCCATAACCTGCTGACGCAGTCCTGCACATTCGGGACACATAATCGTCCTCGATATCTGAGGTCCCCATCTTCTGTAACCTCAGACGATGTCTTCTCCTTCTGAGGGGTGGTATCCCTATAATGAACTACCACAGGATCCTCGTATTGGTGTTTCTTTATTTCAGTTACTAAACAGGATATTGTCGTATCCTGAATAGTAATCCCAATATCACCTGAGTCCAGTAACCGAACTCCAAGACTATCTAGTTGATGAACCTCATGGGCTATTCCCCTCTTTCTTGGCTGTAAATATGACATGCTACCTATAGATCTATGACTGAGGGTGTCGACTACTATGTTTGCTTCCCTGGATGGTATAAAATATCAACGTCATATGTCTTTAAGTAGCTCCAACCATCTCCTTTGACATAAATTTAATTCCTTTTTGCTTGAAGATATACTGGAGGCTCTTATGATCTGTATAAATATCAACATGAATGCCATACAAGTAGTGCCTCCACGTCTTTTGTGCATGAATCACCGCGGCTAACTCTAAATCGTGGGTCAGGTAGTTCTTCTCGTGCTTTCTTAGTTGTTTAGAAGCATAAGCTACAACCTTACCATGCTGCATCAGCACACAACCCAATCCAACACATGAAGCATCACAATAGATAACATAACCATCGGTCCTTTTTGGGAGCGTTAGAACAGGTACTGAAGTTAATATGTCCTTCAATGCCTAGAAACTCCGTTCGCAAGCATCTGTCCATTGAAACTTAATTTCGTTCTGAGTTAACTTACATGGGTATCCTAATCTTTTATAATTCATGAAATCCCCCTCTTCGGAGGCCCAAACTTCATCCTTCATCCATCACAATTTCTCCTTTATTCCACTATCAGAGCAACATTTCATCTATTCTAAATGCTACAAGTCTTAGACTCCTTTGAGTTCATTCAGGCTATATTAAGCCTTCTATAATTTAGAGAAATCATCAGCTCTCTTATGAGATTAACCCTAAGGACTTATCCATTCCCGTTACTTTTTCACTCATCTTTTCTTTTCCTTCCTCCTGTCTTCCTGAATACTTGTCGCTCTACCATACTTTAGCTTTCGACCTACACATATCTATGTATACTTATTTGCAACCTTTCTTCAACTTGCTTGCACCATATATTTCCTTATGTTATTCTGCAACATCAAGCAAGACACCACATACCACTTTGATCAAAGGTGCTTAGAAGAGAAGAAAATTCTATTAAAAGTTTCATGTAATAACCTGCTAAACGGAGAAGCTACGAACATCCGTCGATGGTCCGGGTCTAGGCCAAGTCTTTACTACTTTAGTCTTTTGTGTATCCACCCGGATTCCTTCACCCGAAATAATATTCCCAAGGAAAGCTATAGAGTTCAACCAGAATTCACATTTAGAGAATTTGCATACAACTTCCCTTTTTGTAGAACTCTGAGCACAATACGCAAGTAATCTGCATGCTCAGCCTCTGAACGATAATATACCAATATATATCGTCGTTAAATATGATTATGAATAGATCTAAAAAGGGCCTGAACACACGGTTCATCAAATCCATGAATACTGCTGGGGCATTGTCAAACCGAACGACATAACATGAAACTCAAGGTGCCCATATCTGGTCGCGAATGTTGTCTTCGGGATATCATCATCCTTAACCCTTACCTAATGGTACCCGGACCTCAAGTCTATCTTTGAAAAATACTTGGCACCTTGAAAATAATCAAATAAATCATCAATCCTTGGGAGCGAGTACTTATTATTGATTGTCACCTTATTCAACTGTCTATAATCAATACATATCTGTAAGGAACCATTCTTCTTCCTCACAATTAACACAGGTTCTCCCCATGGTGATGTACTAGGTCTGATAAAGCCTTTTTCAAGAAAATCCTTTAGTTGTTCCTTCAACTCTTTTAGCTCTACGGGGTCCATTCTATATGGAGGAATATATGTTGGATGAATATCCGGTAGTAGGTCAATACAAATTCAATTTCTCGCTCTGGCAGAAGACCCTAAAGTTCATTGGGAAAAGCATCGGGAAACTTATTAACCACAGGGGAGGACTGAATGGTTGGTAACTCTACTTCCACATCCCAAACCCGAACTAAGTGATAAGTATAGTCCTTTATGATCATCTTCCTTGCCTTAAGATAAAAGATAAATTTACCTCTTGGCGATGCCGTATTACCTTCCCATCCTAAAACAGGCTCTCCTAGTAACTGAAATCAAATCATCTTTGACCTACACTTGATGTTAGCATAACAAAAAGCCAACTAATCCATAGCCATTGTAATATTAAGTTCTACCCAATCGAACACCACGTACCTTATCCTTGTTTATTATCAAATCTATCACGAGCCATTACAGGAAACATCCCATATATATGTAAGTAACAATATTAAGACTTAACTCGCATAACTAATTTAGAAAAAAGGTTTATATACATAGGGGTCGGCAAGGTCGTAGACATATCAACCCAAAACTATGTGCAGGATATTGTCTGCAAAACCTCTAAGTAGGCATAACCATAATATATACAAGTCGGGACGGGGCTCCCTACGTCCTCATAAAACATCCTAACACATTCAGAACCCTAACTTGGTAATACTCCAAGAAGAGGTGGAGCTCACCAACCAAAAACTGACACTTGGAGGAAGTCTACAAAGAGAGTCCTTGCCTTCTCTTATATAAGAAACTCGATCAGACACACTTCAAAGCAGAACCTTCATATCCTTATTGGTTACCTTCCTCCTCTTGGCCCGAATACTATCTACTTCCTCTGCATATCACATAACATACACTGACGAACATTGATTGACGGATTCCCAAGACTGTGGGCTATCTGGAACCTCAGAAGAGCTGGCGTCCGCAAATACCTTGACATAGTTTTGAGCCTGAGGGAAACCCGGCTGTGCCAATCGATGCTCTACTCCCCTCATACCCTAATAAATGGGCTGTGATAATGAAACTAAGGGCCTTTGTGAGGTCGAAACTCCTCTCACCCCACCTGCTGCCGGAGTGGTCGAAACAACTCGAACGGATGACTCATATGGATCGTCGTATGGATCCTCCACAATAGAAGACATGATCTCTGATGGGTCTGAGTCCATAGTGTAACTTATATCTCTTTCAAACACTTTCTTAGCCTTCTGAACTGTGCTAGCGGCTTGCGCATGTCGTCTAGTAGTAACTAGCATCGCTAAAAACATAAATAAGGTAAATATTAGGAGTGGATACTTATGACCCAGTTCTATCGCACAATATGGATTAGAAAGAAAAGTAACCATCCTAAATATCCGGTAGCCTTTTGTCTATAAGTATGGTGCACAACACGCCCATAAACAAGACTTTACTATACATGGTCTGTAGACAATCCTAGGACAAAATTGCTCTGATACCACTTTTGTCACGACCCGAACCGATGGGCTGCGACGTGTGCCCGAGTCCTACCTGTCAAACACCCCTAAGCATACGTCTAAGATATAAACCTGAATAACATCTGCTGAATTACAAGAATAATATACATGAAGGAAACCTGCCCAAAAAGGCATATAAGCATATACGTGCAACATACGTAGGGTGATCCGACAAGGCTACTATAGACAACTATATACCTCAAAACTGGAACCCGGCAAGGCCACATATTATCCAACTAGACATACTGTCTACATACCTATAATAGAAATATAACTGTACAAAGACGGGACTGAGCCACGTCATACCCATACATATACAACATATCGTACCAAAATCAAAAGCAGCTCCGGATCAAGTGGAACATGCCAACTCTCGCTGATCAAGGGTCTTAAGAAAGGGGATCGTCGACTTGCCTACCTGCACCTGCGGGCATGAAACGCAGGCCCCGTGAAATAGGGCATTAGTAAAAAAAATGTACTGAGTATGTAAGGCATGAAAATCTGTACGTAAGAGACATAAATGAAATATGGAATAAAGAAATTCATCTGCAAATCTGAATAACCTTGTAAACTCTGAAACATTAATAATGTTATGCACGTGTCGATAAATGCCATGTCATGCATGAGTATAGGTGTACATAACATCATCAAGCCACTGAGGGCATCCCATCATATCATCTTGGCCACTATGGGCAAATTATCAACGTATACCAGCTGATCAGGTGGTGGTGCGTATATAACACCATAACCTTTCCCATATCCCATATACATAAATATATATATATATATATATATATGCGTATATAACGCCATGTGGTCATGGGTCAATGTACATGTATAAATGCATGAAATGCATAACAAATGCGTTAATAAAATTTTCTCGAAACACCATAAAAATCAATATGCCTTTCGGATAAACTTTATCAAATACGTATTTTTCTGGAACCCATGAACAGAAGATAATAATAATTCACATGGTGAATCAATAATATAGACACCCCTAGTATTTTTACGAATAGAGTAATTTATGGAAATCGTGTGTTTACTCGTTTCTTCTGTATAATTTGGATCATGCCAAAAAGAAATAAAGGATGGCCTTAACATACCTGAAGTAAGGAAAAATCTGTATGATGTTCTTGGAAAAGGTTGCACCATACTCCTTTAGACCCGCAAAATTTTACGTTGCTACGATTCTTAAAATTCTCACTGGAACCTTGTAGGAGAATATAATTGCAAAACTTTCATAGTTAACGAAGTATTTAGATCAGAACTATATTTCGATCTCTTAACTATGTATTCAACCATAAGTGCTAATTTCCGGGTACGGCATCTATTGTGCAACCACTGATCAGTTGGTTTTACCGAGCTCCACGTGGCCGGGTACGATTCTTCTGAGCCTTATGATGGCCGGGTATGTTTTTACTAAGTCCTCTTCGAGGCTGGGTACGATATGATGATGATGATGCCCATAGAGGTGGATGTTTTTAAAGATTATGTATATATATGTATCACGCATTTCATGCCACTTTCTCTCTGAGGCACTCAGATGCTACAGGTTGTATCTCATATATCTCTCTTTACATTACTGTTCTTATTTATGCTTTTCTGCCTTACATACTCAGTACTTTATTCGTACTGATGTACTTTTTGCCTAGGAACGCTGCGTTTCATGCCTACATGTCTCGATAGATAGGTTGAGAGTCCTCCTAGTAGGCTATCAGCTCAGCGGAAGGTGATGGTGCACTTGAGTTTCTCCGGGGTTGCCTATTTGGTCAATATGATTTGGATATGTATTACATGGTATGGCGGGACCTTGTCCCGACATTTATGATGTTTATGTACTGCTAGAGGTTTGTAGATAGATGTCAGGTATATGGATATTTGTATGGCCTTGTCGGCCTATGTTTTGAGGCCTTATAGTCATGTATGTCACATTTATAAGTTTCTATGTCATGTTAAGTCGTCCTATGTCTAGCATTCCCTTATCTTTTATTCTTGTTATGTCATGATGACCCTTTTTCCCCATTTACCCATGATAGTACGGTAAGAAATATATGTTACGTTGGTACTCGGTTTAGTAAAGTACCGGGTGCCCGTCGCAGTCCTCCGGTTTGGGTCGTGACAGCAAATCATCAAATACAGGAATGAGGCTTATCATGATTTTTAGCCTCCCTCCGACCCTTGATAGATCACGCCATGCGCGGTCGGCATATGTTTATATCTAGACCAAGCTCCTAACCCAGCTCTCGAGATGAGGAATCGCACCCGGCATCCAAGCAGCAGCTACACCGGAAAAAATATCGATAAGGGAAGATGAATAAGTAAAAATAGCAAACAGTTACTAAGAACTGAGTCATACTTACATTTCATATACCATTTCTCGGGAAAATGGCATGCTCTCAGCCAGAATTAGGTATGTGGTCCTCACTCAGATGAACTGGCCCATCCAATACCGCTTTTTGTCCTCGTCAATACTCGAGATGAGTGTCTTGGAGATTTATTAGCGCACCTAGGTAAAGACGAGGGCTATACAGTCTTATAAGGTGATCGAGGGTGAATGAGAGCTCGTCGATTTCAGTCACATAGAACCGGAGCAATATCACAATCCGCCAGAAAAAGGGGTGGATTTGGCCGAGGGTCACATGATATTTTCTGCAGAAGTTTATGATGATTGGATCGAGGGGACCCAGCGTGAAAAAGTAAGTGTAAACACTCAAGAACCTTCCACAAGGGTAGTGATAGCTTCTTCAGGGGCCGGTATCATGACCTCTTTATTTTCCCAGTTAGAATCCTTCTTCACTTGGTGGAGGAAACTCTTGGATATCGAGCATATGTATCTCGATACAAGTTTACATCGACCGGGGACCGATGAGGTTTTCTCGACATTGAAGTCGGAGCTGATGACACACCCTCCAGGAACACACTCCTCAAGGCGTGGCTCTGCCATTGTTTTGTCGTCGGCTGGTTGAGACGAGGAAGCAGTTTCTTTTTGGGGAACAGTCTTTGACGTCTTCGCCATTTGGTTTTTGATGGCAAAGAAGAATGGAGATGGTAATATTTGGTGTTTTATAAGGGATCAACAATGGAACTCAAAGACCTAATGATAAGAAGCTTGAAGAATGCAAAGAACTTTGAAGATTAGAGTAGAAGATATTGAAAGTAAAGTTTGGAAGAATGGAAATGAGGCCTATTAATTGGTTTCACAACAATGGTTCAAAGCTGATAGTGGTCGACCATAGACTGACGCACATTAAATGCCTGGGGAACTGTACCGAGGGGACATTTTTCGCACCTCTATCGCTTAAGTCATGGTGTTGACGTCATGACAAATTGGGGTGAAGTTCGAAGATTCAATTCATTTCTTGTCATTACATCCCAAAAAAACTAGGTGACTATCTGCATACTGCCAAAAATTGGCTCACCCGATTTTTCTTTATTAATCGAGACCAGCATGGTAGACCGAGGATCGGTCCTGTGTCATATCAGACCGAGACATGAAGGTGAGGTACCAAGCTCGGGATTCGAAGTAACAATCGTGATCGAGACCATCCAGGATCGAGGCGAAATGGAATAGACATCGAGTGAGATCGAAGAAATCCTATTAACGGAAAGCCGAGATATCCGTGACAGGGCAAGGATCGTGGTGGAAATCTCAGCACGAGTCAAATCAAGAACGATTATTTAGCCGATCATGAGATCTCCTTCTATATTTTTAGAGTTGTACCGTAAGTAGAATTCCTTTACTATATAAATGGGGGGTTCTAATGATTTGTAATCATATAATTCTCGCATAATAAAGTAAGACAATACTTTTTTCTCTCTTAAGCTCTCTTGTTCTTCTGTTCAGCTCATATTTCTCAATTATACATCAAGTTGGTTCGAGGGCGATCTAGCTCGAAGGACAAGTTGCACTTACCACGGGTTTTCTTTATTTTACAGTCAATTTCTAGTATTAATTCTCATATTACTCATTTGTACCAAGTGAAATTACGTATCCTTAAAATCACTTATAAATTTAATTATTATCCGATTTTAAGGGTAAACATAGCGCTTGGGCTGAATGAGTCCCTCCGGAGTCTGTACACACCCTTAGAGAGCGTATATATATATATATATATATATATATATATATATATATATATATATATATATATATATATATATATATATATATATATATATATATATATATATATGTTGATCGGTTTGCATGCCACAAAGGGCCTTATGGCTATCTATATATGGATCGGGTTGCATGCCGCTACGGGCCTTATGGCCATATGTGGTTCGGGCTGCATGCCGCAGCAGGTATTGTATAGTGTTGAGTGACTGAGCGTGCTGAGTATGAAGCATGATGAGAGAGAATGTGAGACTGTGAGATTGAGTACTCTGAGAGTGTGAGTACATGAGTTCATCACTGATATCATTTGACATGCGTACTTGAGATATATGCTTCGAGATGCATTTCCTTCTGCAACCTGATTTTGCTGACATTTATGATTTACAAGTATCTTGACATGTATGCATAGAGATGTACTTTCCTCACGCTATCTGAAAATGAAACATCTTCTTTATTGTTGAAGGGATTTTTGGAAAATCACAGATTTCAAGCTTACTCATATTTTTGGTAATTTCGGTAAAATATTTGGGTTTTCACTGAGATACTTGAAAAGCATGCCAATTTTATGGAACTCTGAATGAGCTGAGCATTCTATTTATGAGATACTGCTTTTATTACTTGCATTATGTTGTTATGAACTGTTGTTGGCTATGGGTGTTGGACCCGACCTTTGTTCTAGCTCGTCACTACTTTCAACCTAAGTTTAAGCTTGTTACTTATTGAGTATATAGGGTCGATTGTACTCATACTACACTTCTGTACCTTGCGTGCAGATGTTGGATGTTGATGTTGCTATGATCGAGGTAAGCCGGTATTGAAGACGTAATTGTGCTCTAGATGTAGCTTCATCTTGTGCATGGTATCCTTAGATTTACAAAAAATTTCCTTATGTACATTTCGAACAGATGATGTATTTATTTCATACCAGCTTTGTATATTCAAATCTTAGAGACTCGTGATTTGTACTACTAGTCCTTAGGGAATGTATAAGATTCAAATATTTTCTTTTACTTAATTGTCTAATCGAATTTCATTTGAATTGGGTAGTTGATAATTGGCTTACCTAGCGGATTGGGTTAGGTGCCATCATTACTAGATGGATTTTGAGTCATGATACAATGTCCCTTCTTCTTACAGAAACGACAAGCATCTTTATCAAAGGTGCTTTTCTTCTCCATGGGAATACTTTTGTCCTTCTTTGCATTTCTCTTGCCATGAGTCACTATATTAACACTTTCAGGTGTCTTATGATTCAACCTCTCTTCTTCTTGAACACACATGGTCAAGAGTTCATTGATTGACTATTTATCCTTATGTGTGTTGTAAGAAATCTTGAAATGACCATATTCCACGGGAAGTGTGTTGAGAATGAAATGCACAGGAAATGGTTCAGACATATTAACCTCAAGTGACTTGAGTTTAGCAACATTATCTCTCATCTCCATAATGTGCTCACGCAATGTACGACTTCTGTCAAAATTCATACTTGAGAGCCTCTACATAACGGTGATGGCCAATGCTTTGTCAGAGCTTAAAAATTGTTCATTAATTGCCTTCATGTAAGCTTTGACCTTATCGGTATTAGGGATAGAACTCATAATGCTTTGGCTTATGTGGGCTTTAATGAGAATTAAACTTAAGCGATTATATCGCTCCCACCACTCATAATTAGCCTTCCGCTGGCATACTTGATTCTGTGGGAATAGGTGGTTCATTCACACGAAGTGCCGGGTCCAAATTTGAGCACCCTGAAGTGAGAAGGACTTTCTCCTTCCATTCAGCATAATTGTCATTGGAAAGCATTGGAATTCGAGCATTCTCATTAAAAATAGCAGTAGGAAAAGCTATAAATACTGCAAAACAAGGATAAACATACATAATCTATAAGCAAAATCCATCAAAAGGTGAATCAAGTAAAATACCGATTCTTAGTAAATTCTAAACCTTCCTGTGGGCAGAGGTTGCAACCCATGCACAGAATTTACCAACTTTATTAGACTAGTAAATCAAAATACATAAAAATTAATCCGTACATGTGGGTATAAGATAATTCAACTTAAAGATTTACTATCTCATTCCAATTAATCTCACCAAAATTATTACCTCCCTGTATGCCGGGCTACCATTTTAATAAGATAACTGAACTAAATAGATTTCATTATAATCTTTAATGAATAAGCATTATGTGATTCAGTAACTGAATTTCTCTTTAATTAATTACTCAAGATGTTGCAGCTAACTCCTAAATACATCACATAAAAGAAAACTCAAAACTGACTTCTTAGTAATGAACCTTAACAATCAACTTAAGCAAAATGTTGATTAGCTTCAAAGGGTATACTGGACATAAGCATGACACTACATTTTCCCATGGTTAATTCTTATAACTAAAATTATTATAAGAACTTGAACAGCAGCATAGTTGTAGAGCATTTAGCTACTCCTTTTCTTATAACTTACTTAAGGACAAAACCATACAAATTTGGCGAAATATGAAAAGGAAACTTCAGAATATTAAGCATAATCAAGGGCTTAATTAAAATGTATAGATGACGTGATAACCAAAGGGCAAAGTCAAACAAATTATTATCAACACACTGTGAATACAAGCATCTTGTATTTAACCCATCGTGATTAAGCTACCAATTAAATGCCAAAAGTAGATTCAATTCTTTAATCATTGTCAACAATGGAACCTCCTATTAGTCATACCACAAACTTGGGAAACCAGATCATGTCAAGTATTCATATAAACAGTAGGCTCTACATATAAACAATCAAGTCAAAAGATTGATTTGGCCAATAAGATCTTCTTCTCAAGGTCAAAGGAGAATCTGGTATAAGATCAATTTTCAGAAAGGCTAACAGAAAGAAGGCAAATCACGACTTCTCATGGAAGGCTAACATTAAGAAGAGAAGTCACGACTTAAGACTACCAGTTAAGTAAAAAACTGTTCCAACAGAATTCCACTGTAAAGCAAAAATACAAAGAACGCGATTTCATCAAATTTAAGCCTCTTTCTTAAAACCCATGATATGTCGATACACGCACATAGGTCACAAACTGTAGTGACCCGGTTGGTCGTTTTGAAAATTTAAGTCTCGTTCAGCAGCATAAGGCCTTGAGTAGCTTCGTATTATTTGTATTTACTTGCGAGCGTGGTCGAGTTCAGTTACCGGGTGATTCGAAGTCAAATTGGAAGAAGGATTCTAGTTTTCGAAGCTTAAACATTAAGAGTTGACCGGAATTTGACTTTTGTGAATGGATCTGGAATGAGTTTTGGATGATTTCAACAACTTCGTATGGTGATTTTGGACTTAGGCGTGCGTCCGTATTTGGATTTGGAGGTCTGTAGGGTAATTTGAAGCATTTCGGCGAAAGATGGAAAACTTGATGTTTGGAAGATTGAGAGGTTAGACCAAGAGTTGACTTTCGTGATATCGGGGTCGGAATATGATTCCGAGAGTTGGAACTGCTCTGTTATGTCATTTGGGATTTTCCTGCAAAATTTGACGTCATTCCGGGTTGATTTGATAGGTTTCAGCGCGAGTTTTAGAAGTTGGAAGATATGAAAGTTCAAAAGTTCGATTCATGGTGCGATTTATAGTTTCGATGTTGTTTGATGTAACTTGATACCTCGAGCGAGTCTAGGGTATGGAACTTGTTGGTATACTTGGACGGGGTCCCCGGGACCTCGGGTGTGTTTCGAACGAGTTTCAGATGGTTTTCATGGTTTTGAACTAGTCTGGTTCAGGTGCCTCGCACCTGTAACATCCTGGAGCGCAAATGCGGCTCCACTTCTATGTGAGCCTGGTCACTTCTGTGATCATAGAGTCCTGGGAGGTCGCTCACTTCTGTGGAGGCTGGCATGCAGGTGTGTAAGCCGCTTCTGCAGTACAATGATCGCACCTGCGAAAGAGTTCGCTTCTACGCTCCTGTTATCGCTTCTGCGGCATTGCTGGTGTGCCTATATTGTCCGCAGATGCATAGCTGGGTCTGGTAAGTTGAGTTCGCAGATGCGAACGTTTCTCACAAATGCGATAGTGCAGGTGCGCTTCTTTGTCCGCAAGTGCGGAAGTCCTGGGCAGAGAGTTTATATTTGAGGGTTTTGCCAAATTCTCCAAGTTTTGAGTTTTAGACTTCAGTTTCGGGAGATTCTTCGTGGGTTTTTCAAGCAAATAAATTGGGTAAGTGTTCTTCTCCTATATTTTGTTATATTCCTTGATTTTATCTTTATTTTTGTCATTTAATTAGTGTTTTTGAGTGAAGAAAATGGTGATTTTTGAAGAAAACTTTCATAATGAAAAATGATGATTTGAGGGATGAATTGGTATCGGAATTTGATCATTTTAGTATACTCGAACTCGTATGGGAATGGGTCTTTAGTTTTTGTGAAATTTGTCGGGTTCCAAAGTGAGGGCCCGGGTGTCGACCTTTTGGGTCAATTTTAGATTTTGATAAAGATTGAGGGTTTTTTATCTGGAATAGTTTCTTATGAGTTTTATTTATACTTTGGAATTATTTTGGTGAGATTGGAGACGTACGGAGGTCATTTCCCCCGAGAAGTTCATTTTAGAGTATCGGTCTATCTTCTTTGAGGTATCTTGCCTAACCTTGTGTGGGGGAACTACCCATTAGGATTTGAGTCTTCTATGATAATTCTATCTTGTGAAATCCATGTATGCAAGGTGACGAGTACGTGCTCGGTATTATTTGTGGAAAGTTGGCCATTTAGGGTTCTTAGGTCCTTGTATTCACTGAGTATGAAGTTATTTTTGTTATGATTAAGTTCCTAGTTACTAGTTTCACCTCTACCTGCTTTATTTGGAATTAATTGATTCATGTTCCACTCTTATTGCTTAAATTTTTACCTCTTCTACTGCCATGTTATCCCCCCTCCCCTCCCACCTAATTGTTTCTCCTTAATTGAAAGTATAATTATCACTTCTGTAATTATTCATTTTTAATTGAGGTTATGATTATCTTCCCACTGTCTATCCTTAATTGAATGTGTAGTATTTCTTTTGTGATTGCTCATCCTTAAAAAGGTTTAGGTATCCTATATCTTAGTTTACTTATCCTTATTGGAATTTTTGACTAGTGATATCTCCCTTCTTATTGGACTGTACTTTGGGTGACCTCTTTTATATATTATTTTCTCCCTTGTTGAGCTATTCTTATTATGACTGGCATTCTCCATTGTGGCTATTCCTTGTGAATTAGTTCTTCAATTTCTTTGAGTTCTAGAATTTCTTAGTTGATTTATTTGTCGTACTAATATATTATTGTCATCGTTGTTGTTGTACTTATTGTTGTGCTACACAAGGTTTCTGTCATGCGGTTGTTATTGTGATGCACGAGGTTTCTGCCGTATGGTTTTTATTGAGATACACGAGGTTTCTACTGTGCTAGTGTTATTGGGTTGCACGAGGTTTCTGTCGTGCGGGTGTTATTGGGTTGGACGAGGTTTCTGTCGTGCTATTGTAACAATTGATATTTGCACATGCGGCTTGACAAGGCGGGCTATATATATCTGGGTTGTGCATGTGGCAAGACAAGGTGGGAACATTATTATGCACGTGTGACGAGACAAGGCGGGCATTTACTTTATTATTGCGCACGTAGCGAGAAGAGGTGGGCTATGTCATGCATTGATTTGTGATGACTTGTGATGGCCTGGGGGCATTCTTGTTGTTGGTATTTGTGTAGTTTTGCACTTACCTGTGTGAGTTTATCTTGTAGAATATTGTGGGTAAAAATTTATGTGTCGTCCATTTTCTTTATACTTACTAGCTGACATGAACAATGTTAGAACACTTGCACAAGAATACATGTAGTTAATCGCTCTTATCGGTTAAGAGGATGGATATTGACATTGTTAAGTATTGATACAAACCCTCGTCTGGTTCTTTTGGCACGTGAGCCGTCCAGGCAGTCATTGGAAATAGCGAAGGCACATGATTCCAAGTGTTTAGGGTTCATAAATTGGAACCCGTGAAATATGAATATTTTGAGGTCCGCTGCCTCATGGTGATTATTGGACAAAACTTGATGTGAAAGAGGTTATTTTAATCTAGTTGATACTTGTCCTTCTTTTAATTGTGTTCTCCATGTTTAGATTGTGCTCAACTTACTCTACTATGTTGTTACTTGTTGTGTTCCGCTGCTAATTGTTGTTTCTATTTATTATTGCAAGTATCATATTATCGTTGTCCTTATGTGTAGTCTTTATATAGATATCATACTATGTTGTTTCTACTCTTATACTTGTTCAGGTTTCTTAGTCTAGTATGTGTCTTGACCTCGTCACTACTACACTAAGGTTAGTCTTGATACTTGTTGGGCACCACCGTGGTGTACTCATACTACACTTTTTTACTTTTTTTGTATAAATCCAGGTATTTCAAAGTTAGTTGATCGTTAGATAGTTATGCTGATTGTCGCTGTGGAGACTCAAGGTAAACCTGTTGCTGTGTTGCAGGCCTCAGAGTCACCTTCTAGTTCTTGTATTGCAGTGTTTATCCATTATTTCGAAACAGTTGTATTTAGAGGTTTTCTTACAATCTCTGTAGAGCTTATGATATGTACTACCGGGTTTGGGATTGTAAATTGTATAGAGATTTCTATTTCAAAATTGTTAGATGTTAGTTCAATATTGTTGTTATTTCAGTTAATGTTAGTCTTACCTAGTCCCTAAGACTAGGTGCCATCACGATACCTAACGGAGGGGAATTTGGGTCGTGACAAGTTGGTATCGGAGCTCTAGGTTCATAGGTACTACGAGTCATAAGTGAGTTTAGTAGAGTCTTGAGGATTGGTACGGAGATGTCTATACTTATCTTCGAGTGGCTACGGAACAACTAAGACAATTTATTTTCCTTCATTCCTATCGTGTGGGCTTACTGATCTTGAAGTTTGAGCATTTATCATTCCATTCTCTCACATATGGTGAGGACACGAGCTGCAGTTACTGATGACGCTGCCCCCGGAGTAGATGTCTCTAGGGGAAGAGGCGGAGGCCAAAGAGGAGCACGTTCGGCTGCTAGGGCAGCTACCATAGCAGCAGTTGAGGAGCCGTCAGTAGCTCCAGTGGGGGGACAAGTACCGGAGGTGCCTGTTGTTACCCCCGGACTTAGGAGACCTTAGCACAGCTCCTGAGCTTGTTTGGTACATTGGCTCACGCGGGGTTGATTCAGGTTGCACCACCTACTTCACATACCCGCCGCCCATACTCCAGGTTCCAGGTGTAATGGCGACACAGCATGTGGTTCTAGTTCAGCCCGTGGTTAGGGCAGCAGCATCTGAGGAAGAACATCTTAGACTTGAGAGGTACAAGAAGTACCACCCTCCTACCTTCAGTGGATTTGCGACAGAGATGCCCAGGGTTTGCTAGAGGAGTGTCACCGCATTCTACGTACTATGAGTATTCTGGAGACGAGCGGGGTTGCCTTTACTATGTTCCAGCTCAGGGGAGCGGCTTATCACTGATGGTGGGCATATGAGTTGGGTAGCCCGCCTAAGGCAGCTTCACTTACATGGGTTCAGTTTTCAGAGAAGTTCCTGAGAGAGTTTGTACCTCAGTCCCTTCAGGATGCACGACAAGTGGAGTTTGAGCAGCTGCGCTAGGGCATTATGTCAGTGTCAGAGTATGCCGCTAGATTCCGTGATTTTGCTAGACATGCACCTGCTTTGGTCGCTACAATTAGAGAGCGTGTCTGTAGATTCGGTGAGGGGCTCAAGCATGATATTCGGTTCAGCATGGTTCGGGAGTTGGAGTCAGATGTTTCGTTTCAGCAGGTAGTAGGGATCACTCGCCGATTGGAGGGCATGTGGGACCAAGAGAGAGTGGACAGGCGGGACTATGAGAGAGAGGGCAAGCGAGGCTAGGAGAGAGACAGAGGATAGGGAGGATAGAAGGCCTCATAGACCTGAGAGATCCATTGGTCCTTATTTTGGAGGCAGGGTATGGTATGGTAGAGGTTTTGTGGGTCAACCAGTTCAGTTTGCACTTCAGGATTCGCCATGGTGTATCAGGTGCTCATAGGTCTCAAAGTACCCATACTGCACAGTTTCTACATCCACGTCAGCATATAGGTTGCTTTGAGTGTGAAGATATTAGCCACATGGTGAGAGATTTTCCTAGACTCCGGACAGGTCTGTCACAGCGGGGTATTCAGGCAAGTAAAGGGCGCCCAAGAGAGGGAGGCCCGACCCGTTGATGTGTTTCATATAGTAGGCTTGAGACCGTTGCGCCAGATGATGTCATACATGTATTTTTTTGGTTTGTTATAGAGAAGACCACCCGTATTTTGTTTCAGTTTTGCTAACCGGGGTGAGTCCTCCTATTTGTTGCTCCACTTATGGGTGAGTTTATGACTTAGTATTTTGTTTATGTTCTTTCCCTTGTTGGGAGACTCAATCAGTGGTAGCCCGTGTCTATCTTTGTTTTATTCTTTATTGAGAGTTACGATACTATAAGTTAATTCCTTTTGTCCATTACAGTAGGGCTTTGATGTGATTCCTGAGTAATTTGGATACAAGTTGTGATTTAGATGCTCTACTAGTGTGAGAATTCAGTAAGTGTTGTGATTCTATTTGAAAATGTGAGTTAATGGAAGGTTTCAATTGGCATGATGTGTATTCGACTTGTGATTCAGAATTGACGGCGAAACCCTCGCGATTTCATGTGATTTGATATGTTTGAGTCAGGTTGCGTGTCGCAGTGGAAGTTATATCAGTATGAGATCCTTGTGATTGGTTCATATATTTTGATTTTTCCTTGTAAATTGATTCGTAGCATCGTACTGATAGAGAGTTGTGCTTATCGGGCTTGTTTGATATTTCTCTTATGTGTTTCTCCTTACATATTCAGTCATTTTCGTTTTGTGCTTCCTGAGATTTATCTTGCAAGGTGTGTTCCCGGAGGTGTTAGTTGTGACTTGTTGGTCCGAGTGTATAGTTATGAGGTATTCGTGCTTCTTGCATCGTTGTCAACATTGTGGAGGTTTGAAACATGGTTCTAACGGATATGAGGCTAATTGTCGATGTTGGATTTGATTACGGCAGCTATTGTGATCACGAATGTCATTACGGGCCTCTGTGTGATGTGTCACGTTGTGTGGTCCTACCTTGTACGTGTAGGCATGAGTTGTTAGCTAGTTGATATTGATAATGAATGTGGATTTAGAATCACGTCTTTTGGAGCTGAACGGAAGGTGAGTGTTTTGACTCTAAGGCTTATTGGTGTTGGTAGAACGGATAAATTACAGTTGAGATGGTGTCGTCAGGATTATGTTGATTGGGGTGATGTAGGGTCACCTGCAGGTGTACGTTGGATGTGTGCATTTATTTATTTGATGACTTTGAGGCGATTCTTGGCACATTTAAGGACAAAACCTTGTTTAAGAGAGGGAGGATATAACGACTCGGACGTTCGTTTTGAGAATTTAAGTCCCGTTCGGTAGCATAATGCCTTGAGGAGCTTCCTATTATGTGTATTTACTTGCGAGGGCGGTCGATTTCAGTTACTGGATGATTCAAAGTCAAATTGGAAGAAGGATTCTAGTTTTGGAAGCTTAAACGGTAAGAGTTGACCGGAGTTTGACTTTTGTGTAAACGGCTCCGGAATCGGTTTTGGATGATTTCAACAGCTTCATATGATGATTTTGGACTTAGGTGTGTGTACGGATTTGGAGGTCCGTAGGGAAATTTGAAGCATTTCGGTGAAAATTGGAAAAGTTAAAGTTTGGAAGCTTGAGAGGTTTGACCAAGAGTTGACTTTAGTGATATCAAAGTCGGAATGCGATTCTGAGAGTTGGAACAGCTTCGTTATGTCATTTGGGACTTGCCTACAAAATTTGACGTCATTTTGGGTTGATTTGATAGGTTTCAGCGCGAGTTTTAGAAGTTGGAAGATTTGAAAGTTCATAATTTTGATATGATCTGAGACCTCGAGCGAGTCTGTGTTAGAGTATGGAACTTGTTGGTATGCTTGGATGGGGTCCCGGGGGTCTCGGGTGTGTTTTGAATGAGTTTCAGATGGTTTTCATAGTTTTGAATAGGTCTAGTTCTGGTGCCTCGCACCTCCGTAATCCTGGAGCGCAGGTGCGGGTCCGCTTCTACGTGAGCCTGGTCACTTTGGTGATTATAGAGGACTAAGAGATCGCTTTCTTCTGCGGAGGCTGGCACGCAGGTGCAAAGTCCACTTCAGTGATACATCTATCGCACCTCCAAAAAAGTTCGCTTGTGCACTCCAGTTATCGCTTCTGCAACATCGTTGGTGCGACTATATAGTCCGCAGATGTGGACCTAGGCCTGGTAAGTTGAGTTTTTAGATGCGAACATTTCTCGCGAATGCGATAGCGCAGGTGCGCTTCTTTGCTCACAAGTGCGGAAGTCCTGGCAGAGAGTTTATATTCGAGGGTTTTGCCATTTTCTCCACAGTTTGAGTTTTAGACCTCAGTTTTGGGAGATTCTTCGTGGGTTTTTAAAGCAAATCGATTGGGTAAGTGTTATTCACCTAGAATTTATTATATTCTATGATTTTATCTTTATTTTTATCATTTAATTAGTGTTTTTGAGTGAGGAAAATGGGTATTGTTGAAGAAAACTTTCATAATGAAAAATGATGATTTGAGGGATGAATTGGTATCAGAATTTGATAATTTTAGTATGGCTGAACTCATATTGGAATGGGTGTTCGAGTTTTGTGAAACTTGTCGGGTTCCGAGGTGCGGGCCCAAGGGTCGACTTTTGGATCAATGTTTATATTTTGATAAAGACTGGGGCTTTATGATCCGGAATAGTTTCTTGTGAGTTTTATTTTTGCTTTGAAGTTATTTTTGCTGGATTTGAGCCGTCAGGATGTTATTTCACCTGAGAAGTTCATTTTAGAGTGTCGGTCTTTCTTTTGAAGTAATTATCTTGCCTAATCTTGTGTGGGGAACTACCATTTAGTATTTGAGTCTTCTATGCTAATTATATCTTGTGAAGTCCGTGTACACGAAGTGACGAGTACGTGCACAGGTTTATTTATGGAAAGTTGGCCTTTTAGGATTCTTAGGTCCTTGTATTCACTGAGTATGAAATTGTTTCTGTTATGATTAAGTTCCTAGTTAATAGTTTCACCTCTACCTGCTTTGTTTGGAATTAATTGCATCATGTTCTACTTTTATTGCATATTTGATTCATATGTGCCTTAAATGAAATTGTTACCTATTCTATTGTCATGCTATCCCCCCCCCCCCTAATTGTTTCTCCTTAATTGAAAGTATAATTATCATTTCTGCAGTTGTTCATCCTTAATTGAGGTTATGATTATCTTCTCGCTGCCTATCCTTAATTGAGTTTGGGGTATTTCTTTCGTAATTGCTCATCCTTAAAAGAAGTTTAAGTATCCTATATCTTAGTTGACTTATCCGTATTGGAATTTTTGACTCGTGATATCTCCCTTGTTGAAGAACTATACTTTATGGGACCGCTGTTACATATTTTTTACCTTGTTGAGTTGTTCTTATTATGACTAGCATTCTCTATTATGGCTATTCCTTGTGAATTAGTTCTTCCGTTTCTTTGAGTTCTAGAGTTTCTGATTTGATTTATTTGCAGTACTCCGGTATTATTTTCATTTTTACTGTTTTACTTGTTGTTGTGATGCATGAGGTTTCTGAATGTAGTTGTTATTGTGATGCACGGGGTTTCTGCCATGCGGTTATTATTGTGATGCACGAGGTTTCTGTCGTGCGGGTGTTATTGAGTTGCACGAGATGTCTGTCGTACGGGTGTTATTGGGTTGCACGAGGTTTCTACCGTACTATTGTTACTATTGATATTTGCACATAAAGCATGACAAGGCGGGCTATATATATGTGGGTTGCGCATGTGGCGAGACAAGGTGGGAACATTATTATTGATGTGTGGCGAGACAAGAGGGAATTTACTTTTTGATTGCACACGTGTTGAGACAAGGTGGGCTATGTCAGGGATTTATTTGTGATGACTTGTGATGGCCTAGGGTAATTCTTGTTGTTGGTATTTGTTTAGTGGTGCACTTACTTGTGTGAGTTTATCTTGTGGAATATATTGGGAATACATTTACGTACTGGCCATTTTCTTTATACTTACTAGCTGACATGAACAATGTTAGAACACTTGCACAAGCATACACGTAGTTAATCACTCTTATCGACTAAGAGGCTGGATCATGAAATTGGTTGAGTATTGATACAGACCCTCATCTGGTTATATTGGCACGTGGGTAATCCATGCAGTAGTTGGGTATAGCGAAGGCACAGGATTCCATGTGTTTAGGGTTAACAAATTAGAACCCGTGAATTATGAATATTTTTATGGTTCGGTGCCTCGCGGTGGTTATTGGGTAAAACCTGATGTGAAAGCGATTATTTTCATCTAGTTGATACATGTCCTTCTTTTAATTGTTTTCTTAGGGTTTAGACTGTGCCCATCTTACTCTATAGTGTTGTTACTTGTTGTGTTCCGCTGCTAATTATTGTTTCTATTTCTTATTGCAAGTACCATATTATCGTTGTCATTATGCGTTGTCTTTATATAGATATCATACTTTGTTGTTTCTACTCTTATACTTGTTCAGGTTTTTTAATCCAGTAGGTGTCTTGACTGTTCCTCATCACTACTTCACTGAGGTTAGTCTTGATACTTGCTGGGTACCGCCGTGATGTACTCATACTACACTTTTACACATTTTTGTGCAGATCCAGGTATTTCAACATCAGTTGATCGTTAGCTAGCTGTGCGAATTGCTGCTGTGGAAACTCAAGGTAAACCTGTTGCTGCGTTCGCAGGCTTCAGAGTCACCTTCTAGTTTTTATATTGCAGTGTTTATCCATTATTTCGAAAAAGTTGTATTTAGAGGTATTCTAGCAAACTCTGTAGAGATTATGACTTGTACTACCGGTTTTGGGATTGTAAATTTTATAGAGATTTCTATTTCAAAATTGTTAGATATTAGTTAAATATTATTGTTATTTCAGTTAATGTTAGGCTTACCTAGTCCCTAAGACTAGGTGACATCACGACACTCAACAGAGGAGAATTTTGGTAGTGACACAAACTTTATGAAATCAACGCCGAGCCAAAACTATAATTTTCTGTGTAGGCTAGAGAAAACTATGTTATATCAACATGGCGGTACTTAGTGGTAAACAATATTCATAATCATTATCAACGGATACTGAACAACACAACCTAAAGGTTGGCTCTGATACCACAATGTAGAATTTGAGCATATACACAGAGCTTATGCAGCGGAACATTAATAGGAACGTACCATAAGCCATGGTTGTTCAAGTGATGAGGGGAAAGAAGAATCTTGGCCGAAACCCTTAGGAGTCTTCTAGCCTGTGCCTATCGTGGGATGCCGGAGTGATTGAGTCACAGACGTATTTACAGGTAGGCTAGGGACTCTTAGGCAAATATATTAGCCTTTGGGACTTCTTCATAATTTATAATTGCTCTAGAGACTGCTAATAGAAATTGTTTCTTTCCATCAAAGAAACTACCATATATGCATAACTACAAAATGTTATGTAATATATTATTTCTTTTAGAAGACACGGTAAATAATTTATTACCTTATATGGGACATACTAGATAAGTTCTAACATATATATGCATAATTGTGGATTGTTCCGGTTATATGTTTAGTCTCATTGATCACGTATTGATTTTTATCTTTTTCCACAACTTTTTTCCCTTGTTTTCCTCTCAAATTTTTGTCATTCCAATTTATGTTACAAGTCCAAAACCCATGTCCCTTCAGTAATGAAAAATAACTCCAACGGTCACTACTACTAAAGTTACTACCGTTTAATCCCGTAAGACTAAGATAACACAGTGGCCACATTTTAACGTTTGCGAATGCTCTCAATTAGTCAATACTTATACTGAAGTAATTGCTTTAAAAAGTATGTTCCCTTCCATCACACTTTCTACACACACATTAAAACAATAGAATATATGTTAGAAACTAATTAAATTATGAAGGATGGTTAGCTAATTGGTTAACTACTAATAGCGAATAGAAGGCCTACACACATATACGATTTTTGTAGACCATATTTTAAATTCTTTGAAATGTTTGGTAAAATATCTTACGGACAATTTAATACAAAGATAAAATAGGAGGATAACTATGGAAAAAAAACCTGAAATAAATAACATAGCGCGATGAGAATAAAGAAAGTTAGTATAATGTCCCAACCAAAAGAAAAGAATAAGTATGCGACTTCAACGTAAGAAATCTCTTTGATAATTCATATTCGTCATCTTAGAATTTTAATTTCTTATTTAATAATTTTTCGCTTTTTCTGTTTTTACTGTTCCTCTGATTTTGTTTTATTCTTAGTGAATTAAAATGCTTTCTAATGCATGCTAGAGTGTGGCTTTTTATTTTCTCTTAATATTTCATCTAGGTAAGTTACACATTCGAAGAAAATTATAGTCGTTTTATTTTTCTCTTCTTCATTTCATTGTATATTATATATTAATTTTGAATATAAAGAATGAGAATTCATAATTCTTTGTGTTAGTTTATGGTGCGAGGACAACCGGAAAGAAAATGATGAGAACAAAGAAAGACAGTTCACATGACAGCTGCAAGTCTACAAGTATACAACAGATGGCAAAATACTACCTAACTTTTTCTTATTTTCCTAATTATAGATTTAATCATATTTTACATTATTATTGTAACAGTTCATTGCTAGAGGAAGAATAAAAGGAAAAAAATATAATGAAAGATAATTGGTAGAGTGCCTCTCTCAGGAAAGACTCCCCAATTGTTTTTTTTTTTTTTTTTTTTTTTTTTTTTTNCGTTTTTTTTTTTTTTTTTTTTTTTTTTTTTTTTTTGTTAATTTCAACTTCCTTTATTTTTTTCCTGGGGTCTAGATGGCTAACAGGTAGGGAGAATAAAGTCGAGCCTCTGCTCATTGACCTGGACTCTCAAAATCGTGTATTGATATATTTCATCAAGTGAAAGAAAATAGATTAGTAAGAAGGCCGACCACAAGAGGGGGAAAATTAAAAAACTCGATTTTTCGGAGCAAACCAATTTATAGTAGAAGAGAGAGACGATAATGTAGAATAGTAAAATGACAATTAAAGAGCAAATATATCAAAAAAGAATAGTAGTTTTCTCATTAATAGGGCAATTGCTGACAATAATTTTTTGTAAAAATTTACTTGATGATGAGAAAGGCAAACATTCATTTTGATTATGGAGAAGGCATCGTTGTAATTTGTTTCTAATGTGACACTTTTGATTGTTACAATAGGTTTGGAACTCATTCTCAGTCATTTCTATTGCCTTGGAATGTTTCTGACACACTGCTTTTTGTCAAAAAAATTTATACAAGCTATTAAAAAGATAAAAAGATGTTTAAATAGTAGATTAGTTTTTTATTTAAACATTAATAATATTTAACTCTATTTTTATAGGAAATAGAGTCCACCCATAAGGGGTGCTCTTAGGACCCACTAAGGCAAAACATAGTAATTTTAGTAATTATTGTAGCCCTAGCTATTCCTATATAAGTACACATACTATGTACTTCTAAAATCACTCTCTGAAAATTATTTTACGCTCTTCTCTCTCAATTCTAAGGGTTTAGACTATGGAATTGAGGTTGATCCAACACACCGTGACAACTATCGTCGACCAGTAATGCTAGTCGTGGTTCAATCCGTTTTCGCTTACGCTTCAAGAAGAACAAGTAAGTTCTCGTTTTACGATTTAAGCGTTAAATCAAATTATCATGTTCTAACATTGGTATCAGAGCCATAGGCTGATTTTTTGGTCAGAAAAACGTAAACAATAGTTCTAAATTTCTATGTGAATCGAGGACTTCTTGATATGTATTTTTTGTACATTTGTTGCGCAACTAGGATTGCTAGAATAATTTTACACACTGATTTGGAATCACGTTTTGAATAAGTTTTTACTGTTGTTCTTAACATGGTATTTATTAATTTTTAACAAGATTATTTTTTTAAACCAGAAATAGGAAAAGCAATTTTTTTATCAGTCGGAACACCGTTATCATACCCCAGCAATTTTTTTGACTAATAAAAAAAATTATTTTTAAAAGGTATTTTAGATCAGCCCCTCGCTGCCTAAATACCGTCATCGCTGCTGGTGTATATTCATTTTTTGTTTTTTCAGCCACTAAAAGGAAGGTTAAAGAGGCTTTGGCTATTCCTTTCTCTCAAAATAAACAAATTAACAAAAGGGNTGCTTCAATAACAACAACTTAGTAAGATCCCATCAGTGAGATCTGGAGAGCATAAAGTGTACGCAGACTTTACCCCTACCCGAAGGAGTAGAGAGACTATTTTCGGAAGACCCTCGGCTCAGCGAGCTTAGTGCTTCAATGGCTTTGGCAAATGCGAAAAAGAAGACTATTTCTTCTTCCACAAGAGGCAGCGGCGGCGTCAAAGTGAAAGAGATGGAACAAGGGTTCTTTCAATTTTTCTATTTTTAAGTTTATTAAAAAAAACGAAATCTTAAGAAGAGGTCTTCATGTGTGGCGGCTGAGTATAGAAGAAGGAGAAACTAGTTTTCTCTATTATACACTTTAATAAAAAAAAAATATTTAAAAAAAAGGTGGAGTTGGTCTCTATTAAACCAGGGCGGCAGAGAGTATATTTGTCACAACCCAAACATCCCTCTGAAACATGTCGTGACGGCACCTAGTCTCTACGACTAGATAAGCCTAACAATTTACAGAAGATACCAATAATGGAAGAAAAACTTAACATCTAACTGCAATAGGTACTAGATAATCAAAAACAATGTCGCTCGACATGTACAATAACCGAAACACTAACGTACATAGCTTCCCAAAACCCAGAACATCATGAGTCATAAGATACAGAAAGGAAATAACATCTCTATACACCAGAGTCTAATAAAAGAAAATACATAAAGTGTTTGACACGGGGAAGAATAGAAGTGGACTCCGAGGTCTGCGGACGCAACAGATATACCTTGAAGTCTCCAAAACTGTCTCAAACTCACTGATAATTCGGCTGATGACAAGAACCTGAATCTGCACACAAAATATGTGCAGAAGAGTAGCATGAGTACACTATAATTAGTACCCAGTACCGAGCCTAACCTCGGTCGAGTAGTGACGAGGTCAGGTCAGGCCCACTTGTATATAATAAATAAAGCAGGAGAATAAAGCAGTATAATAAGAGACTATAGTTCAACAAAGGAAAACACAACGAAATAACATAACAACACGCGGAAATAAGAAAACGGGAATCTCCCGAGATACCCTCTCGTAGTCCCAAAAGTAAATATGCAGGGAGAACTCTCGAAGTACCGCCTCGTAGTCTCAAAAGTAAATGTGCAGGGAGATCTCTCGGGATACCGTCCCGTAGTCCCAAAAGTAAATATGCAAGGGGATCTCCTGGGATACCGCCCCGTAGTCCCAAAGTAAATACACAGTGCAGACAATTACAGTCGATAAGTGCAGTAAGAGAATCTACAGTTTAGAGTAAGTACAAGTCGGGAAAAGAAGCAGGAATTCATTATGCATGCTGCAATGAGTTCAGTTAAACAATTAAGAAACATAGACATGTTATTCTAGGCTAACAGGGTAACTACGCGTGCTAGTATATTCAATTAAGGTGAAAATAGGTAATTACTCAGTGAAAATTAGGTTTTGCAACAAATAGCCCGTGTACGCACTCGTCACCTCGCGTACACGGCGCTCACATAACAATATCAGTACCAAATACTAAGGGGAATTCCCCCACACAAGGTTAGGCAATCCATTTACCTCAACCAAGCTAAATCAATCGGTAGCAATGCTCTTCCCACGAATATCCGACTTTGAATGGCCCAAATCCAGAAAAAATCAATTACATACCATAAATATAGATATAAGAAACTAATCTAGTCAATTAAATCTAAGCTAAAACGAGAAATTAGGAAATTGTCCCAAAAAGCCTCCCTCGACCCATGTCTTGAAATCGGATAAAAGTAAAAAAATATGAACACACATTCACTCACGAGTCTAACCATACAAGAATTGCTCGAATCCCACCTCAAATCGCCTTCCAAAACCCAAAATTTTAGTTTATGAAGTTTCTACAATTTTTCCCCAAAGTTTCCAACTCAAATCCCTACTTATAAGATAAAAATAGCAATAGATTTATGTAATATGGCCCAATCCGAGTTAGAATCACTTACCTCAACAATCTTCTCGAAGAAACCTCGAAAAATTGCCTCACACCGAGCTCTCAAAGTCCCAAAATCCAAATGGGAATCAAACCCTCAAATTTCTCTTTTTTGCCCAGTTCTTCTGCATATGCGGACGTGCCATCATACATGCGTCACTGCACCTGCAGAATTCCCCTTGCAGGAGCGGATTCCACTTAAAAACTCGGGGCCTGCTTATGCGATCATAGGTTCGCACCTGCGTGTACGCACATGCGGACCAATCTCCACTTCTGCGATCACCTCCCCCAGGATTGCCTCCGCTACCCAGCCTAGGGCTGCAACTGCGAGCTATCCTCCGCATCTGTGGTCTCCCCACCGAAGGTACGAAACACCAGAAGGCCAGAATCTCAGCGACTTCCTAAGTCCATAATATCATCCGTTAAGCATTCGAAATACACCTGAGACCCCCCGGGACCTCAACCAAACATACCAACCAGTCCTAAAACACCATACAAACTTAGTCGATCCCTCGAATCACACCAAACAATGCTAAAAACACAATTCACCTCCGATTCAATCTTGATGAACTTGAAACTTCCAATTTCTACTGCTGATAATGAAACCTACCAAACCACATCCGATTGACCCCAAATTTTGCACACAAGTCATATTCATTATTACGAACCTACTCCAACTTCTGGAACCGGAATCCGACCCCGATATCAAAAATTCCATTACCTGTCAAAATCTCCAAAAATTTTACTTTTGCCATTTCAAGCCTAAATGAGCTACATACCTACAAAACATAATCCCGACACCCCCCTAAGTCCTAAATCACTCAACGAAGCTAAGAGAATCGACGAAAATCCATTCTGGAGTCATCTCTACAGAGTTCCGACTACGGTCAAAATCTTAAGACTTAAGCTTCCATTTAGGGACTAAGTGTCCCAAAACACTCTGAAACCTCAACCAACACCTCTCGGAAAGACACATAAGCAGAAAAATAACATGAGGAATCAGTAGACAAGGGATTGGGGCTATAACTCTCAAAAGACCGGTCGAGTCGTTACATCCTCCCTCTCTTAAAACAATCGTTCATCCTCGAACGAGAATAGAGACATACCTGAAGCGGTGAAAAGATTAGGATATCTTTTGCTCATGCTTGGTCTCCCAAGTCACCTCCTCGACTGGATGACCCCTCCACTGCACCTTTACAGAACCAATGTTCTTTGACCATAGCTTCCTGACCTACCTGTCCAAATTAGCCACTGGATCCTCAACAAAAGATAGATCCTTGTCCAATTGGACGGAGCTGAAATCAAAGACATGAGCCGGGTCACCATGATACTTCTGGAGCATAGAAACATAGAATACTGAATAAACTCCTGCTAGACTGGGATGTAAGGCAATCTCATAAGCAAACTCCCCAACTCGTCGCAACACCTCAAAGGGACCGATGAACCTTTGGCTTAGCTTTTCCTTCTTCCCGAACCTCATAACACCCTTTATAAGCGATACCCAGAGCAAGACCCACTCTCCAACCATGAATGCAACATCGCAAACCTTTCGATCCACATAACTCTTCTGTCTGGACTGGGTTGTGCAAAGTCGATGCTGAATCACCTTCACCTTATCCAGGGCATCTTGTACCAAGTCTGTACCCAATAATCTAGCCTCGCCCGGCTTGAACCAAGCCACTAGGGACCGACACTATATACCATATAAAGCCTCATACGTTGCTATCTTGATGCTTGACTGATAACTGTTGTTGTAAGCAAACTTCGCAAGCGGCAAGAACTGATCCCTCGACCTTCCAAACTCCATCACACACGCACGGAACATATCCTCTAATATTTGAATAATGCGCTTGGATTGTCCATCTATCTATGAGTGAAATGATGTGCTAAGATCCACTCGAGTACCGAACTCATGTTGTACAGCCCTCCAGAACCGTGATGTAAACTGCGTACCCCGATCAGAGATGATAGGTACTGGTACGCCATGATGCCTGATGATCTTGCGGATGTAGATTCGAGCCAGTTGCTCGGAAGAATAGGTATTTATCACATGAATCAAATGAGCTGAATTGGTCAGTTATCCACAGTCACCCAAGCTGCATCAAACCTCCGTTGAGTCTGTGGGAGTCCAACAACGAAATCCATAGTGATCCGCTCCCATTTCCACTCCGGAATCTCTAAATTCTAAAGCAACCCACACGGCCGTTGATGCTCATATTTCACCTGCTGGCAATTTAGGAACCGTGCCTCATACTCTACTATGTCTTCCTTCATCCTCCTCCACCAGTAATGCTGCCTCAAGTCTTGATACATCTTCGCGGCACCCAGATGAATGGAGTACTGCGCGCTGTGAGCCTCTTGAAGAATCAACTCATGCAAGCCATCTACATTGGGCACACATACCTTCCCTGCATCCTCAATGCACCATCATCCCCAATAATGACCTCCTTCTCATGCACCTTCAGTTGTCTGGACGTGTAGGCAATCACCCTACCGTCCTGCATCAACATCGCGCCAAGACCAATCTGCGATGCATCACAATATACAGTGTAGGACCCCGAACCTGTAGGCAATAGGGTTGTAGTCAAAGCTATCTTGAGCTTCTAAAATCTCTCCTCACACTTCTCTATCCACCTTAATGGAGCATCCTTCTGGGTCAGCCTGGTCATAGGTGCTCCAATAGATGAGAATCCCTCTACAAAACAACAGTAATACCCCGCCAACCCAAGAAAACTCTGAATCTCCGTAGCTGACGACGGTCTAGGACAACTATGATCTACCACCACCTTATTTGGATCCACCTTGATCCCATCACTCGATACTACATGACTCAAAAATTCCGCTAAGTCTAGCCAAAACTCAAACTTTGAAAATTTTGCATACAACTTCTTTTCTCTCAAGGTCTGAAGCCCAGTCCTCAGATGTTGCTCATGATCCTCCCAAATCTAGGAGTACACCAGAATGTCGTCAATAAACACAACTGAGAAGGAGTAAATATAAGGCCAAAACACATTGTGCATCAAATGCATAAAAGTTTATGGGGCATGGGTCATCCCAAAAGACATCACAAGAAACTCATAGTGTCCATACCGAGTCCTAAAAGCAATCTTCAGGATATCTGGCTCCCGAATTGTCAACTGATGAAAGCCTGAACATAAGTCAATCTTGAAAAACACCCTGGCACCCTGTAACTGATCAAATAAGTCATCAATAAGAGGCAATAGATACATGTTATTCACTGTAACTTTGTTCAGCTGGCGATAATCAATGCACATACGCATAGAACCATCCCTTTTCTTCACAAAGAAGATCAGAGCACCCCAATGTTAAACACTAGGCCAATTGAAGCCCTTATCAAGCAACTCTTTTAACTGCTTCTTCAACTCCTTCAACTCTGGAGGAGCCATACAATATGGAGAAATAGAGATAGGTTGAGTGCCCGACAACAAATCAATGCCAAAATTAATATCTCTATTGGGCGGCATGCCCCACAGATCAGCTGGAAACACATTTGGGAAGTCCCTCACTACTGGAACAGACTCAACTATAGGGGTATCAATACTGACATCTCTCACATAAGATAAATCCACATCACACTCTTTCTCAACCATTCGTTGATCCTTAAGGAATGAAATAATTCTACTAGGAGTATACTCTAAGGTATCCCTCCACTCTAATCATGGTAAACCTGGTATAGTCAGTGTCACGGTCTTAGCATGACAATCAAGAATAACATAATGGGGCGACAACCAGTCCATGCCCAAGATAACATCAAAGTCTACCATGCTGAGTAATAATAAATTGGCTCTTGTCTCAAAAGCAATCAAACACGACCGATACATGCAGTCCACAACAAGAGAATCTCCCACAGGAGTAGACACATAAAAAGGGGAACTTAAAGAATCCCGAGATACGCCCAAATATAGGGAAAAATAAGAGGACACATAAGAATACATAAAGCCTGGGTCAAATAATACCGACGCATCTCTATGACAAACTGGAACAATATCTGTAATGACAGAGTCAGAAGTAACTGCCTCTGTATGAGCCAGAAGAGCATAACATCTAGCCTGGCCTCCCCCTCTAGGGCGACCTCCAGCTAGCTGAGTAGGTGGGGCGGTAGCTGGTGCTGGAATCATAGCCTGAGGATTCGGTGGAGCACCTGGTGGCTGAGAAGTATATAGAGTATCACCCCTCCTAAGTCTGGGGTAATACCTCACCATATGGCGAGTGTCTCCATACTCAAAACAACCCCTCGGAGGGCATGGTTGCTGTGACTAACTCAGACAAGGTCTGCTGAAATGGCCGCTAAAAGAACCCCGAGCAGGAGGCATACTAGATACTAACGGTGCATAATAAGCCTCATGGGGCCTAGAAGGGGCTAGAACACCACTGGTGGCTGGAAGAGCTGAATGAACGGGGCGACTCACATAACCCATACCATGGCAAACTGCAGTAGGGGAATGAGTACCACTGTAAGTGACAGACTCTCGAGACCTCTTGGCCTCTCTCTCCTCTCTGTCCCGGTCAAGCATGCCCTCCAATCTCCTGGAAATAGTCACAACCTGCTGATAAGAAATATCTATCTCCAACTCCCAGACCATACTGATCTGGATGTTGGGGTGGAGTCCCTCAATAAAATGTTGAACCCTCTCTCAAATTGTGGCAACCAAAGCCGGTGCATGTCGGGCCAAATCACTCAAACGCACTGCATACTCTAACACAGTCATAACACCCTAGCGTAGCTGCTCAAACTCAGGACGCCATGAGTCGCGGAGGCTCTGAGGGACATACTCTCTCAAAAACTTGTCCGAGAACAGAGTCCATGTAAGTGAAGCTGACTCATCCATACTACTCAACTCATAAGCACACCATCACTGATAGGCTGCTCCTCTAAGCTGGAAGGCGGTAAAAGAATCCCCACTCATCTCCGCTACGCCCATAGTACAGAGAATACGATGACGCTCCTCCCAAAAAAACTTGAGCATCATCTGTATCCATTCAGCTGAAGGTAGGTGGGTGGTACTTCTTGTACCTCTCAAGTCTGATCTGCTCCGCGTCAGAAGTAGCTATCCTAGTCTCGTGTTGAACCGGAGCTACCAGTTGCATAGGGATGAAGTCTGGGGCCTGGTCAACCTCGACCCTCTGCTCAGGAGTATGGGTTGCAAGAGTTTGTGCCCCTCCCTCGACCTGAGATGTGGCGGGAGCTAACGGAATCAATCCAGCCTAAGCTAAGGTACTGAACATGCTCATGAACTGGGCTAGAGTCTCCTGGAGGGCTACTACAGCAATAGGTACCTCCGGTGCCTACCCTCCAACTGGAGCTGCTGAGGGCTCATCTGTCGCAGCTCGCAAGGGTGCTCTTGCTACAGCGCATGGTTGTCCTCTACCCTGGCCCCGGCCTCTGGCGGCTCTAGTAGGGTGGGTGGGTGCCTGGTCTTCAGATCCTCCGGTACGGGTCCTCACTATCTGTGAGAATGAATAGAATAGAGAAGTTTAGAATTTGATGCCAATAACTTGCACGAGAAGGAATCAAAATAAGTATGATTGTTCCTAATAGTTCCATAGCCTCTCGAGAAGATGAGTGCAGACGTCTCCGTATCGATCCGCGAGACTCTAATAAACTACCTTGTGACTCAGGACACCTATGAACCTAGAGCTCTGATACAACCTTGTCATGACCCAAACATCCCTTTGAAACACGTCGTGACGGCACCTAGTCTACGACTAGGTAAGCCTAACAATTTATAGAAAATACCAATAATGGAAGAAAAGCTTAACATCTAACTGCAATAGGTACTAGATAACCAATAACAATATCGCTCGGCATGTAAAATAACCAAAACACTAACGAACACAGCTTCCCAAAACCTGGAACATCATGAGTCACAAGATACATAAAGGAAATAACACCTCTATACAGCAGAATCTAATAAAAGAAAATAAAGAAAGTGTTTGACATGGGGAAGAATAGAAGGGGACTCTGAGGTCTGCAAAGTCTCCAAAGCTGTCTCGAATTCACTGGTAATGCGGCTGATGACGAGCACCTGAATCTGCACACAAAACATGTGCAGAAGAGTAGATGAGTACAACACAATTGGTACCCAGTAAGTGCTGAGCCTAACCTCGGTCGACTAGTGACGAGGTCAGGTCATGCCCACGGGTATATAATAAATAAAGCAAGAGAATAAAGCAGTATAATAAGATACTAGACTTCAACAAAGGAAAAAACAACAAAATAACAGAACAACACGTGGAAATAAGCAACAAGGGATCTCCCGAGATACTATCTCATAGTCTCAAAAGTAAATTTGCAGGGAGAACTACCGAGGAACCGCCTCGTAGTCTCAAAAGTAAATGTGCAAGGAGAACACCCTAGGTAGCGCCTCGTAGTCACAAAAGTAAATGTGCAGGGGGATCTCCCGGGATACCATCCCGTAGTCCCAAAAGTAAATATGTAGGGGAATCTCCTAGGATACCGTCCCAAAGTAAATACACAGCATAGACAGTTAGAGACGATAAGTGCAACAAGATAATCTATAGTTAGACTAAGTACAATTCGGGAAAAGAAGTAGGAATTCAATAAGCATGTTGCAAGGAGTTCAGTTAATCATTAAGACACGTACACATGTTATTCTAGGCTAACGGGGTAACTATGCATGCTAGTATATTCAATTAAGGTGAAAATAGGTAATTACTTAGTAAAAATCAGGTTTCGCAACAAATATCCCATGTAACACTCGTCACCTCGCGTACACGACGCTCACATAGCAATATCAGTACCAAATCCTAAGTGGAATTCCTGCACACAAGGTTAGCAAGCCACTTACCTCGAACCAAGAAAAATCAAACGGTAGCAATGCTCTTCCCACGAATATCTAACTCTGAATTGCCCAAATCTATCCAAAATAAATTACATACCATAAATATAGCTACAAGAAACTAATCTAGTCAATGAAGTCTAAGCTAAAGCGAGAAATTAGGAAATCGTCCCAAAAAGCGTCCCCGGGCCCACGTCTTGAAATCGGGTAAAAAGTCACAAAATATGAACCCCCATTAATTCACGAGTCTGTAATCATAGGGTTGCACCTGCATGTGCGCACTAGACCCGTGTCCGCTTCTGCGATCACCTCCCCTAGGCCGACCTTCGCTTCTGCGATTGCTCCTCCGCAGGAGCAGTTTTGCTCATGTGGTCCTGATGTCGCACCTGCGACCACTAGCTAGCCAGCCCAGTGTTGCATCTGTGAGCTATCCTCCACACGTGCGAGTACGCACATGCGGTCTCCCCAGCGCAGGTGCGAAACACCAGAAGGCCAGAATCTCAGAAACTTCCTATGTCCAAAATTTTATCCGTTAAGCATCGGAAACACACCCAAGACCCCCCGGGACCTCAACCAAAATTACCAACCATTCCTAAAAAACCATACGAACTTAGTCGAGGCCTTGAATCAAACCAAACAACTCAAAACACAATTCACCCTCCGATTAAAACATGATGAACTTGAAACTTCCAATTTCTATAACTGATGTCGAAACCTACCAAACCACATCCGATTGACCCCAAATTTTGCACACAAGTAGTATTCCTCATTATGAACCTACTTGATGTTATAGACGTCAATACTACACAATATTATAAGTTAATTGTGCAATACGCAATTTTCGAGTGTTGTCTAACAAGAAGAACATGGTTCTTCTTGGTGTACTACTTATTACTATTTGCGGAATAATAAAACAGTAAAGTAAAGACAAAAATATTTTACATGGAAAACACATGGCCCAAAAGGTGAAAAAACCACGACTTACTCCTCAGTAGAATTTTCTCAAACACTTCACTAAAAAACTCTAAGCCAAACGGACTTACAAAATAAACTCTTTTGTAATCGTAGGACTAACCCTAATCCTCTTTGTATCAACTAGCCTCGAGCTAATTTCTACATACTTCAGGCTAACTCTAACTTGAACAATGTGTACCTATTACAATTGCTTCTATGAAAGCTGAAAAGATACAATGTTAAAACTCCTACTACAACCAACTAGACTCAATGATAAATTGATGGAAGTGTTTATTCTAGTTCAAATGTAGCCTTTGCACAATACTTCTGCTTGCAAATATCCTGGGAATTTTGCTTTCGGAACTTGATTCAATTTAGTCTTTGTGCGTCGTTATGCGTCAAGAATTTCAGAAGTAATACTTTGAGTATTTATAGAGTCAGTTGTTGAGCTTGTCTTCCAATTCCAGTTCAACTCCACCTGAGTGAACCAATTCGAACCAAACTCAACTTCCTTCCTTTATTTCTTTCCTAGCTGAATTCAACTTTTGTCATCTTCATCAGTTTGCAATCTTTTCGTATTAGGAGACATCATCTTTGTTCTTTGATACTCAACAATCACTGATATCTCCTATGCTTGTACAATTCTTGTGCCAAATGCTCCGTTCAGGTGTATATGCTTTGATGGACCTGGTTCAACTTGTCAACATTTGTCAATATTCAAAACCCATTCAGTGACATGGGCCAACAAATTCCTCCTTTTTGATTATGACAAACTCTATGCTTTTATCCTGTATACGCTTCAAACACTTTGTATATTTTTAAGCATTAATCATTGAGAACCAGGTTTCTTAGGTTATAAATATAACTTTTGAAAATTTTGAAACACACAGCACATCTTCCCCCTTTTGGCATCATCAAAAAGTTGCAAAATGATACTTTCCAGTTTTTAATTCTTACTCATGGCCAATTTAGGCAACTCAGGTACAAACATGATTAATCAACACAAGAAACTAATAATGTAAGCTAAATAAGAAATTGAGACATTTTTCAAAATAACAAGCTTTCATTGATTAACAGTGACTATCAGCACCAAAACAGATTAAAATCAAAACATCCAAAACATGAGAAAAATAGAATAAAAACTGAAACAAAAACTAGACACTGTCCCGAACTGGGCACTTGATTGGTTTGGAGGGAGTAGCACTGGACATTCCTAAGGATAGGAGGATGCAGATGAGGCTGGGTTCTTGGTTTGTAGAAGGGACGACATTTGGTGTAAAACACCTTCTTTTTTCTCCTTCTCCTTTGCTAACTTAGCTTTGAGAGCATCACACTCATATTCCACCTCAACTAAGCTAGACTTGAATCGAAGGATCTCCAAATCCTTTAACTCGCTTTCCTGCACCAGAGTACGGACCTTGATGTTGACTGGTTGCTTCTGAGATGAACCAAGTTCATCTGCCGGGGCATTGACAGTATAATCACAAGATAACAGAGTGTCATTCCCAAAGAAATCCTTAATAGTATCCATCTCAGCCTTCTTTGTAGGAACTCCAAAATGAGCAAAAACTGCAGTCAGAATAAAGCCATAAGGGATTACATGGACTTTGGTGCCATTCACCACTGTTTCCAAGAGCTGGATGATAAAAGCTGGCCAATTGATCTGCTTGCCTTTGTACAGACAATCCATGAGGGTTAAATCTATGTAGTTAGCAGTGTGTCTTTGTTCTTGTATGGGCAGCAGGAATTTGATCACAAATTCGAAGAACAACTTGTGCTCAGGCTTCATCTCACTCTTGTACACAGCCCTAGGTTCAAGCTCCTTCTCATTATCGCAGAAGAATCTGGTGATATTGAGAGCTGATGTCATTCCCTCTAAACAAGGCCATCTCTGCCTCGTGTAGTCTTCATAACCCTCAGCTGGAATGTCTAGAATGACTCCTAGTTCTTAAGCATAAAAGGAGACTTCATCTCCCTTGACCAATGAGGTGACCCTGCCTCCAATGACTGTGGCATTCCCCATGAACTCCACAACTTCATTTATGACCAGCCTGCCTTTCATGCGAAGGACCATGTCCTTCCAGCCCTGCGCTGCCAGAAAAACCAGTAAATACCTCATTCCAGGCTCCTCCAAATCCTTCAACAACTTTCCCTTCAAGATTTTTCTCTTGCCAAACATGGCAACTCTGTGAGTAGACACTTCTCCAACATCCTTCTCTTCCTCTCCAATCCATTCTGGATCATCATCCCTCTCAACAATCTATACTTTCTTTACCTTCTTTATCTTAGACCTTGTCCTCGAAGCAGTACCCCCAGTGGTGATGGACACTGTAGCTGGCTTCTTTGAATAAGTCTTAATCTTTTTGTGCTTGGGTGTCTTGATAACCATTGGAGCAGCCTCCTCTTCTTGTTGGACCAGGTCAAACAACTCTTCATCGCAACAATAGCTTCAACAGGCTCCCCTACATTTGCTTTCCCCTTCTCTACCTTCTTTCTTTTGCTCTCTTGCAGAGATTTTTCCAACTTCTCCCCCTCTTCTCGTACAGTATTTCTCGTAGCACGTACCCTAGGAACAGGTACACCAACAGAATCAGTAGTCTTCCTTTTCTTTGAAGGAACTGAGGCTTTAGACATTTTGGACTTTGGAGTCCTTCTCTTCTTGGGATTGTATAAGTCCCCCAGCTTCTTCAGTCTTTCAGCCAAAGTTTCTTCCCCAGAAGAAACATGTTCATCTATTTCCTTCATTAACTTCTCCAACCCAGCAGCAGCTTCCTCAACTTTAGTAGTTCCCCCTAAAACCATGATATTTTCTTCAAGATTTTCAAGAATGGGGCCACAAATTGCAAGCGTGGTACCATCCTCCCCGGATCCCCTCACATCTACTTCTCCCTCGTTCTCAAGATTTTTCTCTTTCCCAAAGTTTCTTTGCCTTCTTGGCACTTCCATATACACCACAGACCCCACCAACACAGATCGACTTTTAGCAGAATTTAAATCAAAGGTAACTTCAGTATTACCTTTCTAAGCACTGGATGAACCAGGTGCTTCGTCTTCATTTGCTGATTTGAATGAATCATTGGATGATTCTAGTTTGGAGCCTTCCTTAGCATGTAACAATTCTTCCAAGAATTTTGCTCTTGAACCAGAAGCCACATATTTGCGTGCAACAACCTTAACACGACAGGTTTTGGGGGTTGGGGTAGGGTTTGGTGTGGGTTCAGTGATTGTAGAGTGTTCTGGGGTTGGTGATTTTTCACGAGACTCAGAACTATAAACTGAGGGAGAGTTTGAGTCGGATTCATAGTTTCCCCCATCATAATCTCTGTTTGGGGATAAGTCAGAAGAAGCTGGTGGAGGAGACGACATGATTTTGATTTTTTTAGAGAGAGAAGAAAATAAAAGGCAGTAGGGATTTTGAGTTGAGTAAGTTGAACAAGGTTCAATTGTTGCTTTATGCACAATGGGTGATGATGGCCTATTTATAACTTGTGGATGGGGAGATTACAACGGAAGTGTATTAACCCAAGTAGGATACTAATCAATTAAGGACTGTCAGCGGTTGGACATTTATTACACAGTTACTTTTCCCCTAAAACTAGGCTAATTAATTGAGACGAGACTTCTTAGAACTAGTTCATTATTTGGGTAAGTATGAGAATTTGAATTTGAACCATAAATGGATAGAGTCTTGCTCATGTACTGTACTTGAATTAATACATGTATGAAGATGAGAACGTACCTTGTCAGTCATGTAAACCAGCATGGATGAACCAGGTTCATCCTTTTAAAAATCTTTAATTTGCCTCAATTCACAAAGATAGAGAAACATCATTAGTAACTAGGGAATCATATTAATCCATGGTAGAAGAGTATGGCAATAAAGACATAGTACTGAGCAATGATTAATTTGATTAAGTACCTAATTAAAATTTTCTAGCCAAAAAAAACTTCCCTTTTTTTTCAATATTTCTTTTTTTTATTTAGGTGATTTTAATCATCCCTAATTCAAGCCTGTTTCATTCATAATTCTCCCTACTCAATGCTTTGGTAAATATATCAGCAATTTGATGATCAGTAGCACATAATTCGATTGAGATCATTCCCTTTTCATAGTTATCCCTCAGGAAATGGTGCCTAACATCTATGTGCTTAGTTCTCTTGTGATGAACCGGGTTCTTCGTCATACTAATTGCACTAGTGTTATCACAGTAAATAGGAATGCATCCCACATCTATACCAAAGTCCAGGAGTTGTTGCCTGATCCATAGCAACTAGGTACAGCAAGAGGCTGCAACCAAATATTCATCCTCAGTAGTAGACAAGGCTACTGAATTTTGTTTCTTGGTGGCCTAAGAGACAAGGCAGGAGCCCAAAAAGTGAGCCATGCCTGAAGTACTTTTCCTGTCAACCAAGAAACCTACATAATCAGCATCGCCATATCCTACAAGGTCAAAATTACTACCTTTAGGATACCAAAAGCACAGATCGGTGGTGTCCTTCAGATATCTTAAAATTCTTTTTACTGCAGTGAGGTGGGACTCCTTTGGATTGTCTTGAAACCTAGCACATAGTCCCACACTGAACACAATATCAGGTCTACTTGTGGTAAGATAGAGTAGAGCCCCAATCATCCCTCTGTATGTCTTCTGATCAACGGATGAACCAGGTTCATCCACATCTAATTTTGTCGCTGTGGCTATTGGGGTATCTATCTCCTTTGAATCCTCCATTTTGACTTTCTTGAGGAGTTCTTTCACATACTTCTGTTGATGTATCATTGTGCCATGTGGAGTTTGTTTGATTTTCAAACCTAAGAAGAAGGTTGGCTCACCCATCATACTCATTTCAAACTCACTCCCCATTAATGTGACAAATTACTTGCTAAGATTTTCAGTAGTTGCCCCAAATATGATATCATTAACATATATTTGCAAAATCAGAAGATCTTTTCCCTTTTCCTTTAGGAACAAAGTACTGTCTATCTTGCCTCGTTTGAACCCATGTTCCGGCAGGAATTTTGGCAATCTCTCGTACCAAGCTCTAGGCGCTTGCTTGAGACCATAGAGAGCCTTGTCAAGTTTATATACATGATCAGGTGACTCTTTGCTTTCAAACCCAAGAGGATGTTTTACAAATACATCTTCCTTCAAAAAGCCATTAAGAAAGGCACTCTTTACATCCATCTGATGAAGAGTGAATCCCATGTATGCAGGAAATGCTATAAGAAGTCTGATTGCCTCCAATCTTGCCACATGAGCAAAGGTCTCATCATAGTCAATTCCCTCTTCTTGGATGTATCCTTGAACAACTAGTCTAGCTTATTTCTTGTAACAGTTCCATCCTCATCGAGCTTGTTCCTGAAGACCCACTTGGTGCTAATTATTGATCTGTCTAGTGGCTTGGGTACCAAGTGCCATACTTGACTCCTCTCAAATTGATTCAGATTTTCTTGCATAGTTGTTACCCAATCAGCATCTTGCAGGGCTTCAGCAATGTTCTTTGGTTCAATCAAGGATAGAAATGTGTCAAATGCACATAGATTTTTCAAGGAGGATCTAGTTTTGATTCCAGATCTCAAGTCTGTTATGATGTTCTCAAGAGGGTGAGAACTCTGATATCTGTGTGGTTTGAGTACCAGTTGTTCACTTCTGAATTGTTCCATGTTGTCTTGTAGTTGTGGAACAGGATCAGAGCCAGTATTTTCATGTAGAATTCTCCCTGTCAAGTTGAGTGGGGTTGTTGAACCTGGTCCATCACCTGTTCCATCTGCCATAGGTGCTTCAATGTGGTCTTGCTCCTCACTAGTCCAAGCTCCTCATCTTCTGGTTCCTGTCTCTCAGATAAAGTGTTAGTTTCATCAAAGACAACATGTACACTTTCTTCTACACATATAGTTCTTTTATTGTATATTTTATAAGCTTTGATATGTGTTGAATATCCCAAGAACACTCCCTCATCACTTCTGGGATCAAATTTTCCTA
>ML309382.1:58819-85422 GCA_005239505.1 Nicotiana paniculata
ACTCTGAGCGAAACGGACTTACAAAATAAACTCTTTTGTAATCCTAGGACTAACTCTAATCCTCTTTGTATCAACTAGCCTCTAGCTAATTTCTACAGACTTCAAGCTAACTCTAACTTGAACAATGTGTACCTATTACAATTGCTTCTATGAAAGCTGAAAAGATACAATGTTAAAACTCCTACTACAACAAACTAGACTCAATGATAAACAGATGGAAGTGTTTCTTCTAGTTGAACTGTAGCCTTTGCACAATACTTTTGCTTGCAAATATCCTGGGAATTTCGCTTTCGGAACTTGATTCAATTTAGTCGTTGTGAGTCGTTGTGCGTCAAGAATTTCAGCAATAATACTTTGAGTATTTATAGAGTCAGTTGTTGAGCTTGTCTTCTAATTCCAGTTCAACTCTACCTGGGTGAACCAATTCGAACCAAACTCAACTTCCTTCCTTTATTTCTATCCTATCTGAATTCAACTTATGTTATCTTCATCAGTTTGCAATATTTTCGTATTAGGAGACATCCTCTTAGTTCTTTGATACTCAGCAATCAATGATATCTCCTATGCTTGTACAATTCTTGTGCCAACTGCTCCGTTCAGGTGTATATGCTTTGATGGCCCTAGTTCTACTTGTCAACATTTGTCAATCTTCAAAACCCATTCAGTGACATGGGCCACACTACTCCAACATCCAGAACTGAAATCCGGCCCCAATATCAAAAAGTCCATTATCGGTCAAAATCTCCAAACATTCGACTTTCGCCATTTCAAGCCTAAATGAGCTACAAACCTCCAAAGCATAATCCGAACATGCCCCTAATTAGTTTAACATTAAACTTGCTTGTTCATTTGTTTAACATTAAATTTATTTGTTAATTAGTTTAACATTATATTTATTTGTTAATTTGTTTAACATGATTCAAATGTTAATTTATTTATCATTATATATATTCGTTAATTTTCTTAACATACTTGAAATGTTAATTGTTTTGACTTTACTTTTGTTAATTAGTTTAACACATGATTTATGTTAATTTGTTGAGCATTATATAAATATTAATTAGTTTAATATTAGCAACCCTTATTAATTTGCTTAACATATTTAATATATTAATAGTTTAACATTAAATAAATTTTATGTGAATTTGAATAGTATGTAATAAATTTTAATTAGTTTGACATTAATTTTATATGATCCACATGGGAATATAAAATCATGATACATAATTAAATTGCCTTAAACAATATTAAGACGTTTAGCTAGATAATTGAATAGGTTAATTCTCATAATATTTTAACTCTTGGACGATGATTGGAAAAATTGTGAACTTTTGACTCCATGATTAATATATGCGTTTATTAACTTAATCAACTGATGCGTAGTATCATAATATGTATGTATATTGAGCATCGTGCATTGTGTTATTATTTTTAAATGATCCTCATAATTACTACTTCGAAAAACATTGTTGCTGAGCTCAACAAAGGGTTGAAACTCAATGGTGACAACTGTGAAACCTGGAGCTTGAAAGTCCAGAATGTACTAAGGAGCAAAAGGCTCTGGAGGCCATTAACAATGTCATGAATGAGCCTGAGGAAAGAAACACTGCTCATCATAGGAGTGAGCGTGAAGCCTATGACAGTTGTAAGAAAAGGAACTACATTGATCGCATTACGTTGTTGAGCACCTTGGATGATGACATCCTAAGGGAGTTTAAGGATCATCAAAGAGTTATGGATCTTTGGAATACTTTGAGGAAAAGGTTTGGTACCTGTTACAATATAAGGCTTCGATCCTTAACGATCAAATTTGATTCATTTAAGAAACGCCCAGAACACTTAATGAAACTCATCTGAGGCAAATGACAAATATGATCGGGGAGTTGAAAGATGATGGTCATGTGTTGACTGATGAACAATAAATCCAAGTTGTCATACACTCTTTACCTAGTTTTTGGGATCATATGAAAACGAATTTGATCTATAATGAGCTAATTACAACTCTAGAAGATGTCCGGAGTCATCTTGAGTTAGAGGAGGAACAACTTGAGGTTACAAAAGCCAATAACTGAGTTGCACATGGCAACAACCTACAAAACCAAGAGTGATTCAAAGAAAAGGAACTGGGGAAAGAAGAGAGGGACACCTCAAGCTCATCTAGTTCATCATGCAAAAAGGGAAAAAATTGAAAAAGGCAATAATATACGTCTCAAACGTGTCAAAGTTGCTAAAGTGAAATGCTATAATTGTGACAAAAAAGGTCATTATGCTAGAGATTGTTGTGAGCCTCCTAAAAAGGTATTTCACGATGCTCGAATTAGTGAACTTTGTGTTTCTAGTTTTAGTTTTCTAAATGAATCTAATCCTTTGTTGATTGAAGACGAAGGAGCAACATACCACATAGCCTGGTAACGTAGTGCCTTTTGTTGAATTTCGGTGAGTTCCACGGGGAGAAAAGTGGATATATGTGGTAAACAACAATAAAGTTGCTGTTGAAGGGATCGATACATGCAAGTTAGTCCTGCGTGGTGGTCGAGACCTAATATTACATGATGTTCTCTTTGCACCAACAATTCTCCATAATGTTATTTCAGTTTCAGTTTTCCTTAAGCTAGGATTTGACTTGTTTTGTCATGGAAATTCTACCAAGTTGACTTTTGGTTCAACTTTATTTGGTTTTGGTCATGTGAACGGATGTTTAATTATTATGGATTTGGATTATGATTCATTTAATAATAATGCTAGTTTTTCTATATTTGTTTCTTAACATAAATATGATAGTGATGTAAACATATGGCATGATAGACTTGGTCATATTGGCCAACAATAATGCAAAGGTTATCAAAACAAGGTTTGCTTTCCAGCATTTAATATGTGGAATTATCCACTTGTGAAAATTGTCTAGCCAGAAAATCTGCAAGAAAATCTTTTGGTCAGGCGACTAGAGCCAAATATCCTTTGTAGTTAGTCCATTCGGACATATGCGGTCTTATGAATGTTAGGGATATGCATGGAGCAAGTTATTTCATCACATTTATTGATGTCTATCTAGTTCCTTCTTGTACAATCATCTGATGAAATGATGATTTTACCCATTTCAGTTATGTCTATTTAATTTCCACAAATTAGAAGCAATAAGTTGCTTCAAATGCTATATAAGCTTAGTGGAAAATCAGTTAGACAAGAAGATAAAGATCTTTGAACTTATCATGGTCGTGAATACTTATCAACCTAGTTTAATAATTTATGTGATGAAAAGAGAATGGTTCATCAGTTAACTTTCCCAAATACTCCACAACAAAATGGTGTCGCAGAGAGAAGAAACAAAATGCTTCTAGAAATGGTGTGATGACTCGATAGGTCACCTTCTATTGTAGAACCTAATTCTATGTTTCGAGTTCCCAAACCCCTCATTTTAGCCTTCCTCAATTTGTGTGTGTAGTCCGGGTGTTATTCCGAAAGGCTTATATGATAAAAATAGGAATTTTGCCTTAGAAATTCACTTAAGTTGACCTTGGTAAACATTTTGAGAAAACGGATCCGGGTCCGTGTTTTGATGGTCCCGGTGGGTCCGTATCGTAATTTGGGACCTATGCGTATGCCCGGAATCGAATTCGGAGGTCCCTAGCTCGAGTTATTAAGTTTTGTTGAAAATTGAAAGTTTGAAAGTTTTTTGATTTTTAAGAATCGACTGTTGTTTGGATTTATTGATAGCGGGTCCGTATCTTGGTTCCGGAGCCTGGTACATGTCCATTATATTATTTATGACTTGTTTGTCGAATTTGGTGAGTAATGGAGTTAGTTTGACGTGATTCGGAGGTTCAGTTGTGAAAATAGAGTTTTAAAGCTTTCTTGAAAATTTCATTTGATTTGGTATCTGATTCGTAATTCTAGGTGTTATTTTGATGTATTGATTGCGCGAGCGAGTTTGTATGATGTTTTAGGACTTGTGTGTATGTTTGGTTTGGAGCCCTGAGGGCTCGAGTGAGTGTCGGATAGGCTACGGGATGATTTGAACTTAGAAAATCTGGTTTTTATGCTTCAGTTGATATCTGGTGTCTTCTTCTTCGCGTTCGCGAAGGACCTATCGTGAATGCGAAGAGTGGAATGGACCGAGGAATGTTTTCTTCTTTGCAAACTCAAAGTCTGGGTCACGAACGCGGAGCGATGGGGGCATTACCCTTCGCAAATGCGACCAGCTCAATGCGAACGCATAGGATTTGGGACCTGGGGGCGGGATCAATCATTCCTTCACCGCAAATGCAATCAAGGGCTCGCGAATGCGAAGACCAGGGGGCGTAGCCTTCACGAACGCGATGAGGGTTCACAATAGCGTAAGCCTAGCAGGTGCAGCTCTTTGCAAACGCGACAGTGTTTAGGCGAACGCGATGAACACTGTCGCCCAACTATTAAACAATCCCATTACAGGATTATGTCCATCGTTTAAAATTTTCAAAAGCTAGAAAGCCTAGAGAAGATTCTTCCAAGATATATTTTTCTTCCCCAAATTGTTGGTAAGTGACTCTAACCTATTTTTTTCAATTACTCATTTCATTTCATGAGTTTTCAACCTAAAATCTAGGATTTTCATGGTGGAAATTTGGGGTTTGGGTAGAATTAGGGATTTTTGCATAATTGACATTTAGACCTCGAATGACGTCGAATTTCGAAAAAAATTACATAATCGGGATCTGGGGTGAATAGGTGAATGAGTTTTGGTCCGAACCTCGGGTTTTGACCAAGCGGACCCGTGATCGATTTTTGAATTTTGGGAAAAAGTTTGGGACATCTAAATTTATGCATTGTAATTGATTCCTTTAGCAATATTTGATGTTATTAAGTTAATTGTGGCTAGATACAAGTGGTTTGGAGGTGGATTCTAGAGGGAAAATAGTAATTGAGCATTGAGTGGCTTGTGGAGCGAGGTAAGTGTGGTGTCTAACCTTAACTTGAGGGAATTAGGAACCCTAGACCTATATTCTAAATGAAATTCATGTGAGCGGCATATAAGTGAGGTGACGAGTACTTATGCACCGCCAATTTATCTATTTTTTCCTGTTTCTTCCCCGTTCTTCTCATATTGTCTCTTTCCCTGACTTAACTGTTACATGCTTTACTTGTATTCTCATGCCTAGTTTCTACTTGTTAGACATCATTTCCCTCTATTAATGGTATTAGTTATTCCGTAGCTTCATTATCACCTATTATTTTCTTAAGCTGGTTATCAGTACTTTTATGGTATATTCTGAATTGGTCTCACTCAGTAGTACTACTTGTGTGAATTTTCATAGTGTACAAGCTTCCCATTTGTTTCGGTTTGAAGTTTAAGTATTATGAAGGGTTCTGTGATTTAAATTGTGAAACATTTGTACATACTGAGTAATTGATATTGATATGGTGGGATCGGGTTGCACACCGCAACATGTAGAATAAGGGTGATATATTGAGGAGTAACAAGGGTGAATTGATAATGTACGGTGGGATCGGGTTGCACGCCGCAACAGGTGTAATAAGGGTGGATTATTTGGTGGAATAAGGGTAAACTATGATTGCGTTATTATGATATGGTGGGATCGGGTTGCACGTCGCAACACTTTTATCTATATTCTGTTGTTTACCCTATTATGAGGAGATAAGGGAGGAATATGATATGTACGGTGGTATCGGGTTGCGCTCCGCAACAACTTATGTGTTTATGCTTTCCCTGCACTGTGTTAGCTATACCATATTCTTGTTTACACTTAAGGATTGGTACTATCTGAACGCTGTTGCATTACTTCTGAGAACTCTAGTTATTTCTTCCAAGTTATTGCTTATTTCTATTTTGTCTTCCTTTTTTGTTTTTATTATATATACTGTGTATAGTTTGTCCTGTGAATGACCCGTCGCAGCCTCGTCACTCCTTCGTCGAGTTTAGGACCGGCACTTACCAGTACATGGAGTAATTTGTACTGATACTACACTCTACACTTCCTGTGCAGATCTTGGAGCTGGTCCGAGTTGATCGTGAGGTTGGCTGTAGGATCCACCTGCTAGGAGACCCAAGGTAGGCCTGTCGGCGTCCGCAGGCCTTGGGTTCCCCTTCTATATATCATACTTTATTGTTTCTTTATTTCAAAAACAATTGTATTCCTTTCAGACTTTTACTTGTAGTAAATTCTTGAATGTTCGTGAATTGAGACTCCGGATTATGGGTAGTAGTACATATTATGAAGCTGTTATATAAAATTTCACGCTTATTTTAACTCGTTATTGCTTATTTGGTGTTAATTACGGAAATGTAAGACAATTTGGCTAATAAATCTCTAACGTTGGGTTGCATATCAAGTATAATATTAGGCATCATCATGGTCCCGACGGTGGGAATTTCGGGTTGTGACAAATGGTTAGGTCAATGATGGCACAAGCTAACCTCCCAATTAGTTACCAGGGTGATGTGTGGCTTATTGCTACCTTTGTGCTTAACCGAGTGCCTACAAAATTAGTTACTACTACTCCATATGAGTTATGGACTGGAAGACAACCCGACCTAAGTGTATTAAGGACTTGGGGTTGTGCTTCCTATACATATGATTCCTCTCACAAATATGGAAAATTGGGCCCGAGGGGAAAGAAACGTATCTTTATAAGATACTCTGAAACCTCAAAGTATTATGTGTTTATAGGTCAGCAAGACAATGGGAGTGTAACTGAGTTTGAATCACGAGATCTCACATTCTTAGAGGATGAATTCCCTAAGAAGGGAAATGCAGGTAAATATCTAACCTTATTTGAGATAATGGATCAAGAAGTACAAGGATGACTTCATTCGAGTGGGATTATTTTAGCAGATGATGAATTAGTTTCTTATCAAAGACCTCATTCATCATCAAATGCGAAGGAAAGTATTCCTTCTACTTTTACTGGAAGTGACCAAATGGATCTTTTTCCAAGTGGGAGCGAGATGGTCATAGATCTTGTTCCAAATGGGAGCAGGATGAATGATCTTGATCCAAGTGGGAGCAACATTTATCCAAATGGGAACAATGATGAATCACAAATAAGATGTGATTCTCGTAAAATGATTCCCTACTGACGATTTGATGTTGAAGGCGGCGAACTATTTATGATGCTCCCACAAGAAGAAAACGAGCCTATAAATGTAAAAGAGGCTCTCGCATGCCCTTATACTGATAAATGGACAAAAGCAATGGAAGATGAATTGGAGTCTATGAGAGTCAACATAGTTTGGTAACTTGTTGACCTTCCTGAAGGACGCAAATCAATTGGGAGAAAATGGGTTCTCAGAATTAAGCTCAAGGATGATTGCACAGTTGAGAGATATAATGCTTGACTGTTAGAGAAAGGGTATACACAACAGAAAGGAAGAGACTACGAATAGACTTTCTCTCCTGTTGTACGATTGACCTCAGTTCGCCCGGTTTTAGCTATTGTTGCAAGCTTGGATCTTGAATTACATTAGATGGATATAGAGAACTAGATGAAGAAGTCTATAGGGAACAAAGTGTTTCATTGAAAAGGACCACGAATAAAAGTTTTGTAGACTTTTGAAGTCTATTTATGGCCTCAAACAATCTTCAAGGCAGTGGTATATACGCTTTCAGAATATTGTTGTATACAATGGTTTTACCATGATGGATGAAGACTATTGTGTTTATACCAAGAGATCATAAAACATGCTTGTAATTTTAACACTGTATGTAGATGACATACAGATAGCTGGAAATGGTAAGGTGTTTATAACCGAGATAAAGTCATGGTTGCCATCTCAATTTAAGATGAAAGATATGGGTGAAGCTGCATATATATTCTTGGAGTTATGTTTTCAAGAGATCGTCCAAAGAAACTATTGTATCTCTTACAAGAGAATTACATTAGAAAAGTTCTTGAACGATTCAATGTGCAAAATAGTAGCACAGTTGAAACGACTATCAGTAAAGGCCATACCTTGGGAAGTGAGATGTGTCCCAAGGCTCCTGAAGAGACAGAAAGAATGAGTCTAGTTCCTTATAGGGGCGCAGTCGGAAGTCTAATGTACGCTATGGTATGCTCTAGGCCTGATATTTGTCAAGCAGTTGGCTTGGTAAGTAGATATCAAACCAACCCAGGTTTAGCACATTGGCTAGCAATAAAGAGGGTCGTGAGATATCTAAAGGGAATTGTTGTTATTTATTTTCCCATGTTCACAAAATTGTTGTTCTTTGATTATCAATAAAGTTGATTTACATACATACATACATATTTTTATTGTTGAATATTAAGTGCATTCTTTATTTTTTTGATAAGTATATAGGGTAGACAAGAGGTTGGCCTTCTCACACAAGCAATCGCCTCCTTATCTTAGTGATGTGAGGAGATGAGACATAGTCTTAATCAAAATTATCATAAGGATAATTTGAGAGCTATTCGCATAATATCAAAATATCGTTTAAACAATAACATAAGGTCATTAGGGTGAAAAACGTTCACCTAGTCTACTTTGCGAGCCATATGTGAGTTAAAAATGTTATTGTAGATAAAAGAAGTCAAATTTAGATACTTATGGTGTCTAAATATCATATGTACATCATTCTTTATGAGATAAAGATGCACGCTCCTTGGGGAAAGGGAGAAAATGTTGTAGCACATGTTTCATACCATGTGTTTTAATGTCGGTCTATTGGGTTAACATAAGTCCATTCTTAACTTATTGTTGTGTGGGATCCATATCTTTTATGATGGCTTAAGATTTTGTACCCTCAGAGACTCCAATCAGATACTGGAGACTTAGTGTGATGTTAGCTATCTTAGTGCGTTTTCAAAAGACCATGGACACAGATTCGGTCTAACGAAGCATATCTAAAAAAACAGTCATACTAATGTTAAGGAAATCATGAGAAGAGGAAGATCATTAGAAGCTCATTTATTTGTATTCACTGGTGCACCAATTATAACTTATGAGTTATGATTGTGAATACAAGAAATAATTATATATGAGATTTTGAGACTATAACAAATGCGATTTATATGGTCTAGGGTACAACATACTTTATGATCTACTTGCAGGTTTGCACTTGACGAGAGTCTATATACTCCTAACAAATATATAACACTTAGCTCTCAAAATATATTGGTCACATGATCTACTTCCCTATATGGCTGATTGAGGGGATGGGATGAGAATATGTTTCTCAGACTAGATGAGCACTACCATTATGTGTGTGTGGGAGATGTATGAAATAGAATTCACCCATAAGGGGTGCTCTTAGGACCCACTAGGGCAAAATACAATAATTTTAGTAATAACTAGGTTATCCCTATATAAGTATGTGTACTTCTAAAAACACTCTCTGAGAATTATTCTACGCTCTTCTCTCTCAATTCCAAGGGTTTAGACAGTGGTACTGGGGTTGCTATAACACACCGTGGCAATCACAGTCGACCAGTAATTTCAGTCGCGGTTCAATTTGTTTTCACTTCCGCTTCACGAAGAACAAGTAGGTTCTTGTTTTACGATTTAAGCGCTAAATATAATATATTTTGATTAACGTGTTCCAACAATTTTAAAGTTTTATAACAGTGCGAAGCGCGGACAATGTACACTAGTTTATTTAATAATAATGAAGACTTGGACTAAAACTTTGCATAGCACAAGAGGAAACGAAAGGAGGTACCCCTTTTCCTATTACCTTCCAAATCATCTGTCCTCTCATGAGAATTTTGTTATTTAAAGACAAAAAAAAAATATCCCTTCTTAATTTCTCTGCATCGTCCAATTTGCCTTTCGAATTCCCATTTATCTTTATTATGGCCTGAGTAAGGGGACCGCGTTGCCAGCTATGTTTGGATTAAGATTGGATAATACACGGAAATTTAACCGATCTCCTGAAATTAACGTAGAAATTCCTCACGGCATATTACAAGTTTTCACTAACAGTGCCCGGTTGTGGCCAAAGGGTAAAGCTGCTAAAGCAGCCTCTTTGGGCCCCTTATTTTTTGGGGCTCCAAATTTTTTCTAATAAGTGTATGTATTATTTTGTTTAAAATAATATTTAGTGTTTTAAGTGAAAAAGTATAATTTTTCATAGTAAAAAAAGAAAAGATTTGAACCATTGAGCATAAATTGAGAAAAAGAATAGTCTTTTTGGGAATCGCTCTCTAGATCATAAATTAAGAAAGAATTCGATTATTTGTAACTCAAAAAAAGATTGAAACTTTAATACAATCCCAAAAAGAATCCTGGACAATTTTAACGAACAATAAATTAAAAGTTCTAAATTAGAAAGTATGTCTCAATAGAGATTAAATAGATTAAATGTATTAGAAATATAAAAAATAATTAGAACGAAACGATTATAAAAAGTAATAATAACTTTACATATAAAAAATCTAGAAAAATGAATTTCAAACAAATTTTTATTTATTTTTCTACTAAAAAGCTTAAGATGTCTTATTGAAGTTTTGCTTTAGGCCACAATATTTATTGAGCAGCCATCTCGGGAGGAAATATAACATTTAACATAATAAAAAAAAAATTATACATTCAGACTAGACTATCACCTGTTTTAGAAGAGGAATCACTGCCCCTTCCGACTGCCCACTTGGTAGGCGGTGCCATAAGCTAGCTGACCCCAACTCATGGCCAGTTTTCTTTGATGGCCGAGAGTATTATGTAAAAAGGATCGATGAGCATCTAATCGAAAAGGAATTCTCATCTTATATTCATGTTTGACAATTTAATTATCGTTTTTGCAGTAAGATGGATTTGGCTCTTGTAATTTACCTTAATAACGGGGTGTTGCGGAGATTTTTTCTTCTTCTTTTTTTCCTTTTGGTGATTAAGATTTAACCATATCTTGTTCCTTGCAATTTGCAAAAAAGAGTCTTTGCTTGTGCTTTCGCAGTCTTGAAATTAATCAATAGTGCGGAACCTTATGACTACCTACCAATATCTGAACTGTTCTCCATAACTCTCAAACCATCCGTAATAGGAATGGCCCGAATAGGTCGAGACGGATCCAGGATTTGAGTGCAGTGGGAGCACTATTATATTTGATAAAGATATGTCGGCTAATAACGACAAAATTTAGCTCGATAACTCCTTAAAACTTAATGAATATGAGTCAATGACCGAAGAGATGTCCAAAAATATGAAAAACTTAGGCAAATAAGATAAAAATTAAAGGTCTCTTAAGCAATCAAAACAGAATCTCCGTCATTGTGGTTGAATTGATGGATGTTTGTTACTTTGCCGAAGTAATCCTTGAAGGCAGAAGGGTTTTTGAATTTCTTTTTTGGGAATTTTTTGGTGAATTATTTATTTTTATACATGTCAAAAATATTAATAATGCTTATAAAATTAGATATAATTAAGGATAGAGAAGGTGATCGGCTTCTTGCTAATGGAATATCTTATTCCTTCTATGTACTAGTACTAAAATTATTGTTCATTACCTCAGAAAAAAAAAAACAAGTTGAACAGTAAATACAAAATCATAGAAGAAAACAAATAAAATGAAAAAGAGAAGTCGCGCTGGTCTGGACCCTCGTCATCCTTTGAGGAGTGTGGAAACAACAGAACAATTCAACTTTTCTATTTGAGGGATATATATATACTGTATTTGTCGAGGCTAGCGGGTTCCGGTGACCCCTCTCATTTTAACGTAGGTCCGCCTCTGTTAATAGGAATCCTTTTATACCATAAACATGGATAAATGATAAATCTCAACTTTAGAGAAGCATCTAGGTTTATCTTAAGAATAAATTAATTTATCCATAAAAGACGCTAAAAGTGGTTCAAGATTCATTCTCAGACGACATTCACAATATGATGGCTTTTCGAGTCATGACTATGGTTTAGATGATGCACTCCCATTCCCAAATGACTCCACCTTTCATATTGAACAGTCCCTTCTTGGGTCCATATGTACACCCTTTTGTCACTGTCTCATTTGTTTTTCCACTTTTCTTTATTCTTTATTATGAGTGCCATTTTGCTAAACTACGCTTTTCCTACTTATTTATAAACAGCCAGCAAATGCAAAGTGAAGCTCATTCCATCCTTTATTTGAACTGTTTAGTATTTCTTCCTCTTTCCTGTAAGGAAAACAAAAATGGTACTTCTACCTTCCCAATCAAAGAAAGAATCATCAGATTCTGATCAATCTCACTCTAAACATCTTTCCTCAGATTCTTCATCATCACTATCTTCAAGGTCATTTTCTTCCCTCTACTCACAGCCAAGTCTGCTATCTGTTCCTTCTCTTTCTATATCATCTTCTCAATTTGAACATCTCTCCAACACCTACCACCACTGTGCAGCTACACTAACAGGCCATTCCTCCTACATATTCTGCGTATCTCTCGCTGGAAATTACCTCTACTGCGGCTCTTCTAATGGCGAAATCCTCGCTTGGGATAGAAATAATCCTTCAATACAGGACAATTATTCAACACAAAACATAGTATCCCAGAGTTGCAGCGCAGTCAAATCCATAGTCATCTTGGGAGATAAACTCTTCAGCGCCCACCAAGATCATAGAATCCGAGTATGGAAAATTGACATTGATACGCCTAATAAAAAATACAAGTGCATTGCCACCTTACCAACACTGAACGATCGTTGTCTGAAGCTATTTTGGACAAGGAACTACGTACAAGTGCGTAGACACAAGAAATGCACATGGGTACGGTTAAATTGTGTAACCATATTATCTAAAAGATTAAATTATTAGAGATAATACTTATTTATTTCATGTCTCAATACGCCTTCCATGCCTGATCTTGATTCATTTTCATGGCTAAGCTCATGAAAATATACCTTTTGTTCTTATAGTATATGAACCATTTATTCAATGTTTATTATGTCTCAACAGGTACATCACGTTGACACAGTGTCAGCTTTAGCCTTATCCAAAGATGGTTCTTTGCTTTACTCTACTTCATGGGATAGAACTTTTAAAGTATGGAGAACTTCAGATTTCAAATGCATGGAATCAGTATGGAATGCACACGATGATGCTATCAACTCCATAGTTTTATCCAACAATGGACATGTTTACACTGGGTCAGCAGACAAGAAAATCAAAGTATGGAAGAAACAACACGACAAGAACCATACCCTATTGGCTACTCTAGAGAAGCACAAATCAGCAGTGAATGCTTTAGCTCTTAGTGAAGACGGTTCCGTTTTATACTCTGGTGCTTGTGATCGGTCAATTGTTGTTTGGGAGAAAGAGAGCAGCGGTGTTTGCCAGATGGTGGTGTCAGGGGCATTAAGAGGACATAAAAAATCTATTCTGTGTTTGGCTGTGGTTTCTGATTTGGTATGCAGTGGATCAGCTGATAAAACTGTGAGAATATGGAAGAGAGGATTTGGAAAAAGTTATTCTTGTTTGGCAGTGTTTGAAGGGCACAGTGGTCCAGTTAAGTGCTTGACTGCAGTTTTAGATACTAGTATAAAAGATGATTCTGGTTCTGGAAATTCCTATCTGGTTTATAGTGGTAGCTTGGATTGTTATGTTAAGGTTTGGAAGTTTTGGGTTCCTAATTACCTCTAGAATTCATCTATGTGTACCTTTTTACCTTTTTCATTGTACGAAATTGTAAATATAAAAAGAGGACATAATATGACTTAATAATTATTTTTTTTTTTTTTGTTTTTTGTTGTTGTTGTTGTTGTTGATGGTTTTTTTTACCTTTTTTGTTTGGGGGTTGAACAATGGAAATGGAGACGAGCTTTAGAAGTTATCCATCCATTTTTATCTGAAGAGTTCACTTTATATGTTCACAATGTCCTGAAATATTACCACTCTTCTATCTATATTTCTTATGGTAAGCTATATTAACAAACTAAGTGTGGTTAGGCGCGGCTCGATGGATCATGCGGCCTAAGATGAAACTACATTAAGAGGCTCTTAAATTTATTTTATAAAAACTTTACACTAACAACAATTGTTACTTTCTAAATAATAAATTAATCATTTAAGACAAAAATAAGCAAATTTCAAAAAAAAAAAAAAAAAAAAAGAAGAAGAAGAAGAGCACAAAAAAAAAAAGTGGTGGATTATGGGATGTTGAGGTCCACAAAATTTGATTTTGCTATCATCACAAACAAGAAAAAGAAATAAATATACATAACATAATAGCTTAAGTTTTGAGCATTAACAGTGTCAAAAATATACACTCCTTATGATCAGTTTATAATTGTAGTTCATTCTATAAGCAACACTTATTGGTGAATATCTAAAATAAAGTATAATATAATATATCGAATTACATTAAAAACAATCGGTGCATGAATACTTTGGTGTTCATGCAGTTTGAGAGAACATTATAAAAAAAATCATTATGTTGTCGATATATATAACTTAATTCCTATATAAAAGATAAAATTAAAATTGAAGATTAGAGCAAATATACTAATTATTCCGTAAAGAAAATTATCATAATTTATGAATGTGATATAAAATAAGATCTATCAAATAACAAAAAAAAAAAAAAAAAAACTATAACACGTTTCTTTATACTAATTATTTCCATAATTTATATAATCTATAATAATAATAATAATAATAATAATAATAATAATAATAATAATAATAATAATAATAATAATAATTTAAAATAAATTTGGAGCCTTCAAATTTTGAGGGCCTTAGGCAACGGCCTCACTGACCAAGCCTATAAAGCCGCCCTGCGTGTGGGAAAAGATATTCAAGAATAGTTTGTCTATTCTTTGTGCTAAGAGTTATGAATGTTAGTCCTCGGGAATTATAGTTTTTTGAGTATGTAATTCGGAAATTTAGTTTTTCCGAAGTCCTTAACAAAGAAGTGAAATGCGATGGGAATTCTTTGATCCTAATACAAAGAGAAAGTATGTTTCTGTGGATATTACTTAATTTTTAAATCAATCCGAGTTTCATGACCAAACCAAGAAAACCTTGAGTCATCAACAAGAAGAACCTGAGTTAAGTGATTAGCCGTGTTTTATAATCCCAACGTCATCTGCCCATAGAGAAACAATGCTACTACTCCTCCAAGGGAAGATGCGGTCAAGACCAATTAGTGGAAGACATATTGACCTGACGAGGTAAGAGAGGACGAGTTGTCCCTTATGTTCCTCTTGTTAACAGCGAGGATCTTTCCCTTGTATTGGAAAATGTTAATAAGCCTCAAGATGAAGAGAGTGAAACTAAAACTTCTGATCTTGATCTTGCGATTGCAGTTAGGAAAGGGAAAAAGAGCATGTGCCTAACTCCCTTTGAACTACTATATATCCTATCCAAAATTGACATCCTCCTACAAGGCCTTTATATCAACTTCTAGTTCGGTATCCATACCAAATACTATAAGGGAATCCTTGCAAATGATCTTTTCCACATTAGAAGACTTTCCAAATTAAAAACCTTTTTCCAAATACTTGCAATTGCAGCTATAACGATCGGACTAGTTATTTTGTGTATTTGAGTCTCGTTTTCCTCTTTGATGCTTCCAGTGTGTGTTCGGTATTTTGTAATATTTGACATTGGTTAGTTTGACTTTGGAAAGGTTTGAGATTCATTGGAGACACTTAAGTCTCATTTTGGAAGCTTAAGTTGTTAAGAGTTGATCAAGGTTAGACTTTTAAATAGATGGTCTCGGATTAGTAATTTTATGGTTCCAATAGGTTTGTGTGGTGATTTTGGATTTAGGCGTATATTCAGATTTGGATGTTCATAGAGGATTTTGGCTCTATATGCCGAAATTTGGCAATTTGAAGGTTTGGAGAGTTTATAAGTTTAACCAGGATTTGACTTTGATGTTATTAGACTCCAATTGTTGTTTTGGAACTTGGAGTAGGTTTTTTTTTATTGTATGAAACTTGTGTAAAATTTTTGGATGTGAGGCTTGAATCGGACGATTGGTTGGTAGTTTGGATGTTCTTGAACTTAAGATAAGTTCAACTTATAATTTGATCTTCGATTCATAGATGTGATATTATCGTATGTCTTTGCGATCATTGGATAGGTTCGATTGTATTTATGGACTTGTTGGTTGATAGGGATTTTAGCCTATTAATTGCTTTCTTTTAATTAGGTTTTGGGTTAAAAATGCGTAAAGGTATTTCCGAAAACTAACTTAATGTGCTTGTTTGCAGGGTTTGTTCAAAATGAGGCAAAGAAGCCACAATCAACTCATGAAGGAGTCAAACTTGCACAAATCCAAGGCTGGAAACAAGAGCGCTGTGAGCAGAAGAAAAGCGCGGCCGCATAAGGTCCAACGTTGAGGCGGCCACAAATACACGGACTACGAAAAAGAGGTTCAAAGAGGTTGTTTTTTAGCACAAGACTCAACGCGAACTGCGATGGAAAAGCGTGGCCACAAAATCTCTAGTGCGACCGTGATTGTTATTCCACTGAGAGCGTGATTCAGGGTTCAAAACTCAAGCTCAATTCAAGAACGGGGTCTGCATCCAAATTACGCGGCTGCGAACGAAGCTCCCGCGGACGCGATCAATATTATGCGGTCCGTGAAACTAAGTCCCACCCAAGCCCAGAATTGAAGAAACGCAGACCGCGCCCGGGAATCCTCCGTAGGGGCATTTTTGTCCTTAAATTTCAGCTTAGTATAAATAGACCTTTTTGACAATTTTAGCTTAAGTTTTGTTTTATCTGAGTACGTGAAACCGCTAGTGTTCCTATTTTGGGCAATTTTAGAGTAGATTTACCTTCAAACTTTAGATTTTCATCTTGTACTTTAATATTATGACTTATATTTCATCTTTATCTTTGATTTCTAGACCCCATAGCTAGGGTTGTGACTCAACCCTAGTGTGGGTATTTTATGGGTCTTGAATTTTAGGGCTTAATTATTTATGGGTTAGTGATATTTATCCTAATTCATGCTTTAATTGTATAATTAGTTGTTGCAAACACTGATTCATGCCTTTGTGACTTACGCTCTTCTTGAGAAAGAGGGACTAAGTCTAGAAAAATTAGGCTAACAAGGAATTGGGGTGAATTCAAGAGATTGATAGCCCCAATTAAAGGGTTAAACCTAGAGATAGTAATACCCGACTTGATCCGATTTCACTTGCACTGCATTAGGCCCCCTTTTGGGCTTGAGAAAGCCAAATCGGGCATAGTCTCGCAGACTACCGAGAGGTATAGAGTGAGCGCTTTTGTGTGATGGTTATATCACGATCCCAATCATAACAAGCTTATCCTAAATTCTTCATACTCATTAGATACTCACCTAGGCGGAAGTCACTTTGCTAGTGCCTTTTAATCCTTGGAAACTGTTATAAAAATATGGTTCTTAGATTACTCTTAGCATTCAATAGTGTAAAATTAGAATAGAATCAATCACAACAATGTTTGGAAGTATAATTAGAAACAACTCGCACATCTGGATTAGTTAGATACACGATTCCAAACTAAATTAACTCCCTGTGGAAATCGATCCCGACCTCTTTGGGTAAAACTACATCGACCACTCCTCGCTACTATATAGTGGTGTAGGGTTGGAACTTATCACTTCTTGGCACCGTTGCCGGGGAGTTAGACGGTTTTGGATATCTATCTAACTATTTGTGTGTTTTTTTTTCTTTCCTTCTGTGCTTCTAACTTTTGTGTGTCAATCACTTTAGGTACCAAATGGCTCATAATGTTGCTCTCGAAAATATTCTCCCGGGGGAGGGGGTAGATGACAATGGTGAGGATGAGGTTAATCTAGAACCTCAAGTCCAAAGAAAAGGACGCCAGGCCAATGACAACATTCCAAACCCTCCCCCACCTCCTCCACGGGCAGCACACCGGGTGATTCCAAATGAAGGTTATGCCAGTGCAATTATCCTACCTCGGATTCGCGCGGGCAGTTTCCAAATTACAAATTTCATGCTGAACCTATTGGAGCAAAGAGGCTTCTTCACTGGCGCTCTACATCAGAATGCATATAAATATCTAAAGGGTTTTGTAGACACATGCTGGGGGAGCAAGCAGACAAACGTGTCGGATGATGCTCTAAGATTGAGAACTTTCCCCTTTTCACTTAGAGGGAAAGCTTTAGACTAGTTCGAGAGACTACCCAACCATTCCATCACCACTTGGGATGAGTTGGCGGATAAGTTCATAGCCAAGTTTTTCTCACCGGGTCATATAGCAGTATTGAGGGATGAGATCTTTGCCTTTAAGCATGAACCTAAAGAACCCCTACATGAAATCTGGGAGAGATACCAGACTATGGTCAAGGAATGCCCCAACAATGACATAACTGAAGCAATGATCCAACATACATTCTATAGGGGTATTAACATGACCAATCAGTGTGTGGTGAATCAGCTAGCTGGGGGAATTTGATTAAAGTGCCTTATGTCGATTCATATGACATACTTGATGAGATGGCTGACACATCCTCAGCTTGGCAGAGTCGGGCAAATGTTCCTCAGGGTGATCCTAATGTCATCCATCTTCACAAGGAACTTCATGACTATGGACAAGCCATAGCCGAGTTGAAAACTAATATGATAGCAAAGGCCCAACTTCAGCAAGTACATGGACCAAGACAAGTAAACGCCAAGGAAGGGGTGAATTTAATGGTCAACAAGTGCAAGGAAACCAAGATCAATATGAGCAAAGTGGTAGTGGTTAAAACCAAGACGATTCTTACGATGACCAAAGTGAAGAAGTGTTATATGCTAACAACTATCAAGGACAACGGAGCAATGCTCCAAATCAACAATGGAGATGGCAAGGGAACAACCAAAATAGGGGAAACCAAGGCCAAGGGAATTGGAATAATGGCAACAACAACAATTCGAACAATTGGGAGAACAACAACCAAAATTGGGGGAATCAAGGAAACAACAATAGCAATTGGAGTGGCAACAACAATAACAATTGGGGAGGTAATGGAAATCGGAGGTCGGGCTTTCAAAGACCTCCGATGTATCAACAACCTAACAATCTACCTCCATATATGTCTCAAGGGCAAAGTTCTTCAAATAATGAGATGGGTAGATAAAGAGTATGTTCAAACAAATGATGGAAAGGAATGTCGATTTTGATGCCCAAATATCTTCCCGTACCACCTCAATCCGCAACTTGGAAGTACAAATGGGTCAAACTTCTCAATCATTGAATTCTCGCCCTAAGGGGGCACTACCAAGTGATACGGTAGTAAACCCGAAGGGTGGGAACAATATAGGCCATGCCATGGCAGTGACCACAAGAAGCGGTAGGGGTGGAGATGCAAGTACCTCCAATCCGAAGAAAATTGTGAGTGATGATGTTGTATTGCAAAATGATGTTGACCCAATAATTCATGATTAAGTGAATGATGAGAATTTGAATGATGAAGTGAGGATCGATATTCATGACAACGGGGAGGAGAATCAAAATGATGTGAACCCGTCTAGGGAACACGTGATAGACATACCGGAAATGGTAGTGTCCAAATCCAAGGCTCCTTTGCCAAGGACTCCTCCACCTTATCCTCAAAGACTTGCCAAGAAAAATAATGAAAACCAATTCAAGAAGCTTATTGAGGTGATGAAAAGCTTGGAAATCAATGTGCCCTTGGTTGAAGCTCTTGAGCAAATGCCGGGATACGCCAAGTTCATGAAGGACTTGGTAACTAAAAAGAGATCTATGAATTGTGAGACCATAAAAATGACTCATAAAGTGAGTGCCATTGGGCACTCTATGGCTCCAAAGTTTGAATATCCCGGTTCCTTTACAATTCCATGTACCATTGGCAGTGCTGATTTTGCAAAAGCCTTGTGTGATTTGGGGGAAAGTATTAGTTTGATGCCATATTCCGTATTCAAGACATTGGGTATTGGAAAACAAAGAGATACTTTGATGAGATTGCAAATGGCGGATAGAACAATAAAGAGGCCGCCTGGTATTATTGATGATGTTCTCGTCCGTGTCGACAACTTTGTTTTGCCCGCTAATTTTGTGATTCTCGACTTCGAAGTTGACTATGAGGTGCCTATAATATTGGGGAGATATTTCCTGGCAATGGGGAAGGCATTGGTTGATGTGGAAGCAGGGGAACTCACTTTCGGGTGGGCGATGAAAAAGTTGTATTCCACGTGTGCAAATCAATGAGGCAACCGAATAGTAATGAAGTTTGCTCTTTTGTGGATCTTGTGACAAAGGTGATAGTTGATGACACGAGTGCCATGATCAATGTGGAAGACCCTATGGAAACTGTGTTGTTGAACCATGAGGATGATGAAAGGGAAGGCTTGGTCGAATGTGCAAATTCCTTGCAAGGAATAGGATCCTACTCATATGGGCCCCGTAAACTCTCGTTAGACTTAGAAAACCGAAAGACACCACCGACAAAGCCCTCGATCGAGGAGCCACCAAAATTGGAGTTAAAGCCTCTACCGTCACACCTCAGGTATGAATTCTTAGGCCCTTCTTTTACATTACCTGTTATTCTTTCTACTTGCTTAACTAAAGTGCAGTTAAACTCCACCCTCGAGGTGCTTCAAAGAAGAAAAAAGGCAATTGGATGGACTCTAGCTGACATTCGGGGTATACGCCTTTTGCATGCACAAAATTATACTAGAAGATGATGCCAAGCCCTTCGTGGTACATCAAAGGAGGTTGAACGAGGCCATGCAAGAGGTCATCAAGAAGGAAATTATCAAGTGTCTAGATGCAGGGGTGGTGTATCCTATTTCGGATAGTGCCTGGACTTCGTCGGTATGTGCCGAAGAAGGGGGGTATGACCGTGGTCACAAATGAGAAAAATGAGTTGATCCCCACTTGTACTATTACCAGATGGAGGGTATGCATGGAGTACCGAAAGCTGAACAAAGTGACCCTCAAAGATCATTTTCCATTGTTCTTTCTTGATCAAATGTTGGACAGACTTGCCGGGCGGGCCTACTATTGCTTTTTGTATGGTTACTCAAGGTACAACCAGATTCTCATGTCTGTACGGAACATTTTCATTCTCATGGATGTCTTTTGGTTTGTGTAATGCACCGACTACCTTTCAGCGGTGTATGATGGCAATATTTACAGATATGGTGGAGGATTTCCTCGAAGTATTCATGGATGATTTTAGTGTTGTGGGTGACTCATTTGAAGAATGGTTGGAAAATCTTGACAAAGTGTTGGCCCGATGTGAATAGACCAATGTAGTGCTTAATTGGGAAAAGGCCACTTTATGGTCGATGAGGGAATTTCCCTTCGCCATAAGTTCTCAAAGAATGGAATTGTAGTGTACAAGGCGAAGATTGAAGTGATTTCAAAGCTCCCTCCTCCTACTCCCGTCAAGGGAGTTAGGAGTTTTCTTGGGAATACGAGGTTCTACCGAAGGTTGATCAATGATTTCTCGAAAGTGGTGAACCCCGTGTGCAAGTTGCTAGAAAAGGATGAAAAGTTTGTGTTCAATGAAGAGTGCATGAAAGATTTAGAACTTCTTAAGTATAAATTGACAACCACTCCCATCATTACCGCACCCAACTAGCGCTTACCATTTGAGCTCATGTGCGATGCTAGTGACGTTGCGGTAGGAGCGGTTTTGGGGAAAACGATAAAAAAGATATTTCATCCGGTTTATTATGCGAGCAAAATGATGCCCAAGTCAATTATACTGTGACGGAAAAAGAGTTTCTAGCCATTGTGTTTTCCATGGAAAAGTTCAGGCCATATCTCAAGGGTGCCAAAGTGATTCTTCACACTGATCACGCGACACTCTGTTATTTGATGACCAAAAAGGACTCGAAAGCTAGATTGATGAGATGGGTTCTTTTGCTTCAAGAGTTTGAACTAGATATCATTGATAGAAAAGGAAGTGAAAATCAAGTGGCGGACAACTTGTCCCGCTTAGAAGAGGAGGGGAGGCCCCATGATGGCCTCAAAATATATTATTTCTTCTCGGATGAACAGCTCCTCCCAGTGTCTTTGAATGGTATGCCTTGGTTCGCGGATGTTGCTAATTTTATTGTGACCTGCATTGTCCCGAGTGAGATATCTTCTAATCAAAGGAAAAAACTCAAACATGACAACTTGGATTATTATTAGGACGAGCCCTACTTGTTCAAGATTTGCAATGTCGGTGTGATCCATAGATGTGTCCCAGAAGAGGAGCGAATGAGTATTCTTGATGTTTGCCATTCCTCGCCCTGTGGTGGTCATCATGGTGGGGAGAGAACTGGTTCAAAGGTTCTTAGTTGTGGATTTTATTGGCCGACCTAGTATAAAGATGAAAGTGAGCTTGTTAAAAGGTGTGATGAATGCCAAAGAGCTGGTGGAATTGCCAAGAAGGATGAAATGCCTCTCACCACTATTCTGGAGACCGATATTTTTGATGTGTGGTGCATAGACTTCATGGGTCCATTTGTGAGTTCTTGTGGTAACACTTACATTCTAGTTGCTGTTGATTATGTTACCAAGTGGGTTGAAGCCATGTCTTTACCCAACAACAAGGCATGGAGTGTGGTAGCGATCTTAAAGAAAAACATCTTCACAAGGTTTGGCACTCCTAGGACGATCATCAGTGATGGGGGTTCTCATTTCTGCAACAAGGCCTTCGACACTTTACTTTCAAAGTATGGTGTCAACCATAAGGTATTAACCCCTTATCACCCCAGGCTAGTGGACAAGTTGAGGTCTCCAACATGGAGATAAAGAGCATATTATCCAAAACTGTCAATGCAAATCGGACGGATTGGTCAAGGAAACTTGATGATGCTTTGTGGGCTTATAGAACTGCGTACAAAACTCCAATCGGTATGTCTCCGTACCGGTTGGTATTTGGGAAAGCATGCCATCTTCTGGTTGGGCTAGAGCACAAGGCCATGTTGGCGCTTAAGAAGTTAAATCTGGAATGGGATATAGCAACCAATCTCCGGGTAGAGCAACTCAATGAACTTGATGAATTCCAGTTTTATGGCAATTCCAGCTCGTCCTTGTATAAGGACAAGATGAAGTAATTATATGAAAAATATGCCCGGAACAAAGAGTTCAAGGAGGGTGACTTCGTTCTTCTTTTCAAATCCCGGTTACGACTATTTCCGGGAAAGCTCAAGTCAAAATAGAGTGACCCTTTTGAAGTGGTGTATGTAACTCCGTTTGGTGTCCTTGATTTGAAAAATAAAAATGGTGAAATCTTCAGAGTTAATGGGCATTGAGTGAAGCACTATCTCGGCAAGTTTGATGGCAGCCATGTGGTGACCTTGATCAGGTTCCAATGATGATGGTAACACGCATCCTGCCACGACGTTAAATCAGGCGCTTCTTGGGAGGCAACCCATGTGTTTTTCTTTCTTTTTTGATTATCTTCTTAGATTAGGATTTTTTTAAACTAACTGATTGTGAAGTTTATGTAGGAATTGTTTGTGCAGTGCAGGACTTTGGCTGAAAAAATTTACCTAAATGTGGGCAATTACACGAAGCGCGCTCAAAATTTTGCAGTCCGCGACAACATTTTGCGGGGGCACAAATTCTCAGCGGACGTGGACTTGAAAAGCCCATAATATCAACTATCTGAAGTTGTATTCGTGTCCACGTTCGTAATTTCATGGTCCGCGTTGATCTTTTGCGGCCGATCCCATTTTTCCGCTGTCAGCGGACTTGATTCTGTAAATGCTCTTTGAAAGGTAAAAAGTGCGGACAACAGTGAAATTCTACGAACCACGCTCAGGTTCGTCAGGGGACCCATCGATTTGGTATAAATAGAAAGTCCTTAGGACTTTGATACTTTTCGAACCCCGCTGTTTCCACACATTTAAGCACTGTTCACCGTCTCTTCTGTGATTTTCAATTTATTCTCATTTAATTAAGAGTCAATTTTCTACTACAAATCCACATCTGGTATGCTCAAATGTTTGCATTAATTTCATCTTTTGATTTTCTTGTCTTTTAGTTTTAATTTTTTTAAGGTTTAATACATGCCAAAATTTCAAAATTGATGCTTAATTGCTGTTATAATTTCATGTGTGTAATGTTTAATGCTTAATGGGAGATATGGTTATTAAATATGCATGATAATTGAACTAATTTTTGCATTTAGTGTAAACCCTAGGTTTAAATAATTCATCAATGCTTGTTAGAGTGAGAGTGAGTATGCTTTCAAGTTCGCGGACGCAGTGATTTTTCCGCGGTCCACGGTTGACTTTACGCGGCCGCGTCCATAATTTCGTTGTCAGCGTTCATGAGCTTCAGAGAGTTTACCAATTTGTTTCGTGACCGCGTTCACTTTTACGCGGTCCGCAGTTGTTCATTCGTGGCCGCATCCGGTCCAGGAAAGTCCATCTTCAGTGAGTTGGTAGTCTTATTCCAACTCTTTCGCGACCGCGCTCCTTTTTATGCTGTCTGCGATGGCCCTTCCGTGGCCGCCCCCATTTTTTTCGCGGTCCGCGGTGCACTATTTTGGGAAGCACTATTGCATTTCAACTGCATTTCTTTAATGATACATTGAACCACATTTCTAATGCTCTTTAACTGATTGTGTATGCAGATAATGATGTGATCTCGTGGTGGTTCTAAAAAATCAAAAAGAGGGGGGGGGGGGGAAGAAGGCAGAGGGAAACAGATTGTACCCTTAGCACCTCAAAGGTTCATTGGCAAGAAGAAAACCCTTAGACCTCTCACTCCCGACTCATCTTATACTAGTGAGTACCCCATATCCCGGAAGATTTCTGATAGGGAAGTTGCACAACCTCAACAAGAGGCCCAATCACAACCCTACTACCTCGTTAATGAATCTACCTCCTCGTCTGAGTCGTCTAATGGCTCAGAATGAGGTACTGATACTTCAGCACCATCTGCTCCGCCTGCTGCAACTATGGCCTCAACATCAGCTGCTCCTATAAATCTTGATGAAGAAGATGTCACAGATGACGGGAGAGGAGGTGATTCCCAGGTGGGGGGATTTGGTTAGATCAAGAAAGCCCGCAATATGGCAAGATAGGTTTGTCAATGAGAAAGCCTACCACAAGTTCCGGGAATGGTGGCCACAAAGGTCGCTCACCCTCGAGAGGCAGTTCATAGAAAGAGATCTTCTAACCTACAATCCCAATGTGAATAAGCAATTTGATGAAAGAATGGGGTGGAAATTCTTCACTGGCAAGCTACCGGAGGCAAATGAGTACCTAGTCAAAGAATTCTATGCCAATGTTGCCCACATCAAAAAGGGAACCTATATGACTAAGGTACGGAACAAGAAGATATGGTTTGATGGCAAGACGCTGAAGACATACGTCAGGTTCGATGATGTGGACGAATCCCTATACTTAGAGAAAGTGGCACTAGATGAGGCAGCCTGTCCATGGCTTGCAAATGTGATAGCCATCCTAGGGACAACACCGACCTGGCTTACACTTGGGGTCCAAATTTCTAGAAAACTTTGAGCTTTGAAGAAAAAGGGTGGTGCACCTTTATTTGCAGCCGGCTAGACCCATCCCAGCATGAAAGTGATATCCCAGTCTCTCGGGCAATCATTGTGGCTTCTATCATGGTGGGGTACCCGATAACTGTGGGAAATATCATGGTCTGAATCATCACCAAATCTATCGGGAAGGAAGAATGATCATACCCCTATCCCAACTTCCTCACCATGTATTTAGAGGACCAAGAGGTAGAAGGGAGGGATTTTGACCAAAAGATGAAGACGAAGAGGCCCTTCTCTTGGTACAACCTTCAGGGAGCAGACAACCCCAAGTCCAAAGGCAAAGACACTACCTCGACTGGCCAGTCTGAGGAACCAAGGGTAGTGACCACTGGGTCCGAGCCTTCCACAGCTTAAGGTTCTTCTGCTGATATGCCACCTCCACCTCCTTCCTTTGGGCCATCTATCTCTACCCCACTATCTGTGCCTTCCTCCTCAGCTTACCCTCAGACTATACTGCGGGTTAATCAGACTCTATCCCTCATCAACAACTGGATGCAGTCAACTACATCAAAGTTGTCTGTCTTATCCAGTGCGGTCGCAGCACAAACACCTCCAACATAAATTCAGCTACCTCCATCAATGGAGGATTCTTTGAAGCAGATCCTGGACAATCAAAAGAAAATCTTTGAGACACTGGCTATGCATGGGAAGGTGATCAAGGACCCGAGGAAGCAGGTCAAAAGGATGAAAAAGACTCAAGCCTCCAAGGAGTCAGTAGAGCAGCTGAAGAAGGAGGTAGAGAAGCTCTGATGCGTGGGTAGAATTCATGATTTTAAGCATTATATACCTTGCATTTTATGTGATTTAATGATAAAATACACGTCGTATGTGCCTAATGGGGTTTATTTTATGTGTAGGTGAATTGGAAATGGAAACGGGGCTAAACGGATGCAAATACGTCGAAGAATACGCGAAGGGGGACACCCGGGCGATAGCCGGGCGATAGAGCCAAATAGCCTGACCCAGCCTGGCCTTACCCAGGCGTTTGGGCTGAAACGCCAGGGTCCCCAGTCGGCCAGAAATCGAGTTTTGACGGGTTTTAAGTGTTTCCAAGTTGGAATAGAAGTCTTTTACACGTTTAGGGTTCATCCTAAACATATAAATAGACCCAAAAACATCACATTGGGGGGACTTTGGACGGAGGAACACACCATGTTGAAACAGGATTCTACTTAGTTTTTCTTCTCTTCTCTTCTTTTAGTTTTATAGTTTATTAGTTCTAGAGT
>MDKI01178288.1:0-13248 GCA_005239505.1 Nicotiana paniculata
GCCTGTAAGCTCTTCAACATTTGGCACAATTTCCTCATAAGGAGATCCTGCTATAGGTAAACCACCGATCTTATATAAATCTCAAAGTGATATGGATAGTTCTCCAGCAGAGGTAAGCAATGTGTTAGTAACAGGGCACCATGCCTCACAGAAAGCCTGCATAATGCTCGTATTACGATCATATGTGAAGGGTGAAGCATATACGACATCATAAATTCTTGCACCCTCCAGTGTCAAGCGACACCTACTTAAGACATCTTCTGCCCATTCCCAGTAGCCAGGAACGTAATGAGATTCACCGCCGAATGACAAATCATTGCCTCAATAAGTCTCCTTGTTAATGATTCGACGCCCTAGGCATGGTAAGGTAATCGCAAAATTCCAAGCATGATGGGTATTGGTGCGAAGCACCCATGTCTTGGGAGGACGACTATCGTATTAAAACGTCCAGTCTGCCAAATAAGGTGGGTCCCTCAAAAGTACCCATGAAGCTGCATTATACTGGCCGATTAGCGACCTATCAACTGGTAACCTTGTCTCCACCTTGCTTCCCTTGTGGTCCGAAGGCATTGTGAATTAGAGGAAGAAATTCTTGAGTCTTTGAAGTAAGCCATGTTTAAACTGCAAAAAGAGAGAAAAGTGTTTATTAACTTAACTTAGAAATGTGATATTCATGGCCTTAAATCCATAATATAATCTCAAGACTAATCCTACCAAGCATGGAGGGAAAAATATTTTGCTTGGACGGTGTAATGGTCTTTGCTTAAGACAAAATAAATCTTTGGCCCAGACGGTGTAATGGTCTATGCCTCAGATAAAATGAAGTTAAATCTTCAAACAAGATGGAGTCATTAGCTTAGACGGTGTAATGGTCTTCTCTTAAAACAAAATAAATCTTTGGCCCAAATGGTCTATGCCTCAGATAAAATGAAGTTAAATCTTCAAAAAAGATGGAGTCTTTAGCTTAGACGGTGTAATGGTATTCGCTTAAGACAAAATAAATCTTTGGCCCAGACGGTGTAATGGTCTATGCCTCAGACAAAATGAAGTTAAATCTTCAAACAAGATGGAGTCTTTAGCTCAGACGGTGTAATAGTCTTTGCCTCAGACAATTTTTTTTTTTTTGGCCAGACGGTGTAATGATATATGCCTCAGATAAAATGAAGTTAAATCTTCAAACAAGATGGAGTCTTTAGCTCAGACGGTGTAATGATCTTCTCTTCAGACAAAATAAATCTTTGGCCCTGACGGTGTAATGGTCTATGCCTCAGATAAAATGAAGTTAAATCTTTAAACACGATGAAGTCATTAGCTTAGACGGTGTAATGGTCTTCGCGTCAAATAAAATGAAGTCTTTAGCTCATATGGTGTAATGGTCTTCGCTTCAGACAAAATAAAACTTTGACCCAGGCGGTGTAATAGTCTTTGCCTTAGATAAAATAAAGATTTTGGCTTAGACGGTGTAATAGCCTTCGCCTGACAAGGTTGCAGTAAAATCAACGGCAAATCAAGGTTAAACGACCAAGCTAGGCTAAAGTGAAATTGAAAAATTTTGGAATGTCTTCTTAACTAGTACATTACACTGATTTATGATCTTTCAAGTTAAGATGTTACTGTTACTAAACTATGGAGTATCAGCAAATAAAGCCTGGTAAAAGAAGATTTTATTTTCAAGTGGAAGATATTCTTAGAGGCTATTGTATCTAAAACATCAATGTCACCAAAATTTTAGAAGAAAAAAAAAACAAATCAAAAAGCAACTCATGAAGAATCGGCAATTAAGAGAATAAAACATAGCCTTACTTGGAAAGTGATCAATATATAAAATTCAAAAGAAAGAAGATTGAGTCGACTTTGCGCCGACTGCCGAGTTTGCATGTGTTTATAAACCTGGAATGCAAGAAAAGATATTGCAAACTGATATTTATAGGCATGCATCCGCAATTATAAATTTCCGTCTCTGAAATAAACTCTAGAGCAAAACAAAATCTTTCCTTAAAATAAGGAATTGCATTTACATAGGAGTGTACTGGTGCTTGAATCCTTAAAAAAAAGAAAAAGGGATACAATATCCTTTATCCAATTAGAAGATAAGTACGTCAATGTGTTGGAAAAGGATATTGCACTTCTTTTCAAACTCTAAGATAAATACAATGTGCAAAAGTGGCTAATAAATGGATCTTTTGTACTACGTGGCCTACTTTCCACTCAAATGTTCACGGCCTTTTAAAGTTATTGCCAAATTTTTGTACTAAAAATAAGTGAAAGTGTGGTACTCATGCGTACTTCAAGCCTAGTCTTTGGAAGATTAATATCTGACAATTCTTGAAGTAGGGGTCATTTGTAGGCATATAAATTTTAAATTCATAAAAGAATTTGGATTATACTATAAAATTCAAGATATATTGGTCCAAATGAATATTATGTGCTAATATAATTAAATTAATTATATAAATCCAATATACATGGATTAAATAAATAAGTCTTAATCCATTGAGCTAGCCCATTTAATTGGGCTAAAGTGATGAGCTCACTTCATTAGGCCCAATATGTCATTTTCCTAGAGGCCCAGGTTGGTGCCACGTGTCAAATGACGTGGCACACCTAGTCAAACAGAAGAGCCAATAGGATAATGCCACGTGTCAAAATGACAAGGCATGCCAAGTCACATTAAAAGGCCAATGAAAATGCGCCACATGTGCAAGTGGCATGTTCTGGCCAATCAAATGCGGCCATATCACACTTCAAATTGATTGGTCGGAAAGAGTTTGTTCTTATCATAACTCTTCCCTCCCACAACTATAAATAGGGGTCTTCATAACTCAGAAAAAACACCAGAAGTTATAACAAGAAGCAAGAGAGAGCTCGTGGATCAAACACCGGAAATTTCTCTACAAGTTTCAAGCTTCAAGAAATCAAATTCAAGCTCAAGAACGAAGAACAAGTCAAGATTCAAGGAGTACGAGTTCAAATCAAAGTTCGTGCTAATTGAATCAAGATCATCATTCGTGGAAACAAATATAGATTCAAGATCAAGCTCAAAGGCCCTTGAACTTACACTAGAAAAGTAGAATCAGAGGATTCATAGAGATTGTACACTCAAATTACTTGAATCGAATACTACGATTGTTGTAATATTTTTCAGTCTTGATTTTATTTTTTCGACGCAATTTATTGTCTACACTTACCACACGGACACAAATAACAAAATTAAGAAATAGAAAGAATGGATAATGTCATGAATAACAAATATAAAAAATATCAACAGTTGAAGGGTATTAAACATTCTTTTCCAGTACAAAAATAACTATAATGCTACTTAGATATAGAAATTAAAGATAACATGCTCAGTTGACGAAGCTGGGACTCTTAACTAGCATATAAGGATATTAAGTAACAATTAACATTTAAATGAATACTTCTAAATGAGCTAATAATATGAAGGTCTGATCAAACCAGTACAAGGTCCATGTACCTTGATATACAATTCATGTATCAATATAACCTGATACAAAATTCATGTATCAATCCGGTACAAAATTCATGTACCAACAATGAGCACATGGCCTAAGGTAACATGAGTAATCACCTGACTTCGGAGGGAGGAATCTACATCCAATCGCAAAGAGGAACATAATAGCATCACTCGTAAACCAATATCCAATCATCATTTCCTGTGTGCTATAACTGTACCTCATTTGCAATGTTTATCTTTCATGGCTAAATTCTCAGTCCAAATCAAGTATCCTTATTCAATTTGTATGCATATGCTCAAGAATTATAGATAAAAGATGCACAAAGACTTAATAAAAATCATACAGATATGTGCTCATGAAATCTCTATGTGACTAAGGACAATATAAGTGTTTACCGTGAAAATGGTAATTACAATTATATCTCATTTTGTGGTTCTAAAAATATGTGATTTATTCTAATGTTGGTTGTTTATTCAATAGATGCTAAGTGAGAGTTAAGAAGAATGAGATACGAGCAAAGGGTACTGGAATTGTGCAAACCGAGTAGTTGTGAGACGAGGTCTCGAGCTGGTCGAAATAGGGCTTCGAGGTCGAGCTCGAGAGCTGGACAAAATCTCGAGCTAGTCAAAATAGGGCCTCGAGGTCGAGCCCGAGTGCTTGACAGAGGGTGATCGATGGAGGGTTAACAACTTAATGAGCCTCGAAGATGGCCTCTTTATGATCCACAATAAACAATAAGTGAAGATCAATAGATGAAATACAATAAATGGAAGCAATAAATCAATGGAGCAATTGTAGAGAATGTTTGAGTTAGAGAGCAGAGAATGTTGTTGTTCCTGTATTGAATATCCTGTGTCTTACAAAGTGAAAAGGGTCCCCTATATATAAGAGGGGGAATCCCAACATAGTGCATGTGTAATTATTACAAAGAAATGCAACTGGTACAACTATTTAATGTCTCGGTACAGACTTGTACTATTCTTGCAGACTTGGTCAGCTTTAACCACGTGCCATTTAGGAATTTTCCGCTTTTTCATGATGGTCATCGACCTACACCGCCCCGAGGTCGAGCATGGAGAATCCTCGATATGCTTCCTCGAGGTTAAACCTCGGACTATGCTTCGAGCACTCTGAAGACGGGCTATGGAATGCCATAATGGTCATAAAATCGGGCTCTCTGATTTTAGTCGTATACAGATAGTCCCCGCGTTTCTTAGAATGAACTGATAAGAAACGGTCTTGAATTCTTGCCTCTTCGATATCCTCATTATGATGTCAGCCTCGTCAGAACATTAAATGATGTGACATAAAGGCTGCGTAGAGGTCGATGTCAGCATAATTCTCGAGAAGCCCATGAACCGTAATTGGTTTGACCTTTCCGCTTCTTAAACATGCCAAATGTCTACTATAAATACTTCAATATTTGCCTTTCATACTTTTACAACATCTTTAAGTCCTCAAAATTTAGCTAACAATTTTCTGCTTTCATTCTCTTTTTGCGCTCGCTTCCTCATCTTCTTCCTTTGAAACTCAGTTAAAATTATGGCAAAAACCTCCAAAACGGTACCTCAAAAAGAGGGAGCCACTTCTTCATCACACCCATCTAAGGGCAAATCAAAAACTCCTCCTAGTATCGAGCAGTGCATTCCTGGCCCCTTTGACACCGTCTCCGATTTTACCGTTGAGAAACCCTCTTCTACATCGGGCCGATGCGAGCCCATGTCTCGGTACATAAGTGTAGTGAACGATATAAAGAGGGTAAAGATAGACTATTGTTGGAGGGAGGCGGCGCAAGTAGAAACCCGTACATATGAGTAAAGCATAGTCACACATAAAGCTGGCTTCCTCAGCGTATATACATACCCTTTTACTTTAGGCCCCGTAGATTCTTCTTCTCCACCGATAGACCCGGTGATTCTCGACTTCTGTCATCAGTACCAAGTGATAGTCGGTCAGATTTATCCCTCTTTCTGAAGGATTGTATATATGATTCGATATATCTCTAACATGGTCGAGGGAATGACTTTCACCCTCGATCACCTGATCAGATTGTATAGCCCTCATCTTTTTCGAGGGGTTTTAATCAAGCTACACCGTCGATCTGCCAAAGTGTTCTTTACCTGCATCGACGAGGACAAAGACCGGGGATGGATGAGCCAGTTTTTTAGAGTCCGAACCTCAGACCTCATCCACGCTGATAGAATTCCATTCCCATAGGAATGGAACATGAAGCATAAGTATCTCCACATCGAATATGTTTTATCACCTCTTTTTCTTCTTTCGATCTGACCTCCTTCTCTTTTGATTGATTTTCTACTGATTGTGTAGCCACCGTTTGGTTCCTCGGCGCAGTCCAGGACCTTCCAGGATGGATCAAACTTTTGGACTCCGCTCTTCCATACAGCAAGTGCGTCTGGCGCGATTTGGCCAAAATGCGATGTCAGGCCAAGAACCACGGTGTGCTTTTATTGTTGCCATTTCCTCACTCTTTGTAAGTATTCTCTATGGTGGTGAGTTTGATACATCATGCATGTGTAGGCCTTGGGGAAGGCGTGTCGATGATACCGCCTCCTCCTGGTGAGGAAGAGGCTTCGAAAATTTCCAAGGATAAGAAAAGGAAGAGGAGACATCGGCGGCGTCTCCGAAGTCCAAGAAAGCAAAGGCTCGGAAGCCCAAGACCGACGCTACGGTCCTTACCTCGATGGCTGTTGAGAGCCTTCGTGCCGAGGAAGAAGATGATGATACCTGCCCTTTGGTAAAAAGGGTAAAATGAAGCGTTGATGCTTCGAAAGTTGCTAGGCGGACGATTGCTGAGTTGGAAGCGGCCGGTGCGGACCCGCCTCGTGATGAGGAGACCCTCGAGGAGGGTTTGAGTGTAGTCCCCGAGCCGCTCGCCGGACATGGTACAGTCCGTGTTGGTGAGTTTGGAGGGCTCTCTTCTGAAGTTTTTCTGGGTCGAGAGGAAGCCCCGATGGAAGTTGATGCTGCAGGCGGATTTCAATCGGGCCCGTCATTTTCTCCAGGGGAGATACGAGATGCCCAGGGTTGGAATACCTCCGATTTGGGGACCTCTCCGAGAGAGGGTGATACATTCAAAGATTATTTTGAAGGCGTTGAGGAGGAGACCGATCTCGATCCCCCTGTCACTCTCGAGGAGGCTGAGAGGCTTCAAAAGCAGGTGATCTTCTTAATATACTATTTGTGCTTCAAATTTTTACCCTTGCTTTTCTAACTTCTTTATTTTGTGTTGTAGGTCAAGAAGTTGTATGACCAAGCTTTGTCTAAGCTACATGATGAGCTGACTTGCCGTGAGGAGGAGCTGGGGAAGCTTATATCGGAGCTAAACGAGCTGAAGGCTCTACATGCCCGAAAAGTAGAGGAGCTGGTCAACCACCGGGCACGCTCAGAGAGAGCGTTCCATGAGAGGACCGACTTTATCGAGCAGGTAATCTGGTACCCATGAACTTGTCTTTTATTTCCATAATTTATGCTAACTATCTTGTCCTCTGTATTTGCAGATCGGGCAAAATGATGCCCTATGGGGCAGCTTCGGGGGGATATAGTGACCAAGGATGCCGAGATCCTCGAGCTGACGCGGCTGAATGATGTCGTGGCCTCGGAGAGGGACATATTTCGGGGAGAGCTATCCTCGAATCAAGGTCTTCTTCGAGGTGCTCAAGAGGAGGCTGTTGCATTATCCGCGGCCAAGTCCGAGGCCGATGAATTCATTTCCTCATACAAAAGGGATGCTGTCGCCGCAAATGATCGGGCCAGGGAGACATCCGAAAAGGGTGAGTTGAAACTGGATCAGGTTGTTGCTCATGCTCGCCTGCAAGCTAGGAGGTAAGCCTTCGAGGAAGCGAGTGCCAAAGGTGCCGATCTCTCTGTCGAGATTGAAGAAGCCAGGGTCTTGGAGGAAGAATCAGCAATCTCAACCACTTCGAATGAGGGCTCTGGAAGCGACTCGAGCAGTATCGAAGGCTCAAAGTAGACTACTTACTATTTTTGCCCCCTTTTTTTTGTGCATGGGATCCTCGGGGGAGCTTTGTAAAATACCCTTGTAAATATATTTTTTGGAATGCAAAAGATCTCTTTGTTTCATATCTTCAAATTTTGCTCTGCAATTTTTATGCAAAAGTCGACCTTCGAGCTCTGAATTTAGCTCTTTGGAGCCCGTTCTTGTAGTAACAGAGATCCTCGGGATCGGACACCTTCTCGAGGCTAGGTTGGCATGGGAGTTTCGATCCCTCGAACGCTGTATGCCAGGATCATTCATATGACATGATGGCGGAGTGACCGAGGTGGCCCCACCGGTACACTTCCCCAAAAGCTATAACGACCTTGTCAGAATTAATTGGCCCTCAAAGCAGATGAATAATTGCCGCTTGTTCTATAATATGCTTGCTTTTAAGTTTTGCAGCGTGCAAAACTAGTTTTCTCTTTACAGTTCTCTTCCTTCTCTCAGCTCTTCTTTAGTTCAAAGCCTGCTTGAGCTTTCTCCCTCTTTATCTTTATTCGAATAATTATGGCTGTCGTGCCCAAATCCGCTCACCAAGAAGAGGAAAACTCTACCTCTGCTTCTTGCCCAGTCGGTGGTACACCGCGACGTACAACGAGTTAACGTCGAGTTGTTTTGCCTTGAAGAAAGACTTTACACTAGAGGAACCCTTTGATGCTCCGGGCCATCGAGAACATGCGTCGAGGTTTATTCGATCGATAGAGGAGAATCACCTCGATATCCTTGTCTGGTTGCAGTCTTCTGACATGGGATTCCCTTTTTAAAATAATCCTCTTCTTTTTTCCTTTTTTTTTATTTCACTATGTATGATGTTTTTTTTAGTTTATCTAAAAAATGGTACTCTTCTATAGTGGAAACTAAATAAATCTAGCATCCTAATGCTACCTATAGTAGTGCTCTTTGTAGATATTACTCCCCCTGTTTCAGTTTATGTGAACCTATTTTTTTGTGTGGCTCGTTTCAAAAAGAATGATACCCTTCTAAATTTGGTAAAAATTTATCTTAAACTTATAATTCTATCTTTAATGAGAAGATTTTATAACCACACAAATACTTTGGGCCCCTTTTTGACTTTTTTAGGACCACAAATTCCAAAAGTCTTCATTTTTTCTTAAACCCGTGTCCAGTCAAGCAGGTTCACATAAATTAGAACGGAGGAATATTAGTCTTTAGTACGCGTCGTGTGTATGTACTCTATACTAGTGAGTACATAACTTTTATAAATTACATAAATAAATACAAAACGATGTGTTTAAGTTATACAACAATAGGAATAGCAACAACAATAATAACCAAAAATTCAAAATAGTCCCACAAATAGGATTGGATAGGATAGTGTATACGTAGACTTTACACCTACTTGGTGAAGGTAGAAAGACTAGTTTTCGATAAACCAACGGCTCAAAAAAAGAAAAAAAAAAAGCAGTAGCAACAAACGGTAACAACAACAGAATACTATGATAACTAAAGCGAACAAAACAACAAATCGTAATAGAGATCTAAGAATAGAAAAATACAAGAATAATACTATTTCTGCCTGCTAACCTTCTATCCTAATTTTTTACCTCCACACCCTCCTGTTAAGGGTTATGTCTTCGGTAAGCTGAAGTAGCGCATGTCCTACCTAATTACCTCTCCCCAATACCTGAAAATGATGAATGTTGTTCCATTTTAACTAGCTCATTAAGAAATCTTGCCTCGTAGAAATCCTTATATGCCTTGTTGTGATTTTTGAAGACTTTCTTTGGGAATATCTTATGAAATTTACTGGTATTGGTTGACCTAATACAGGAAATAATTAAGTGACAACAAATAGTTGATCATTATTCTACAAAGATTTGTCACATAATACAACTTAAAAAAATCAAATCTATTAGTTTTTAGAGATTTGGGAATAAAGGGGTTGTCTATGGCTCCTATATTTCTTTTTTGATAAATTATAATATAAAGCCCAAAAATTATTAGTGTTGAGTTAATATGTTACAATAAATTTCTTGATATATAAAAAAACTATAGGAGCTTGTCGTTTGTCGGAAGAATGCAGAAAGAGAGAAATATTAGTGACAACTAATTTAGAATACATATTGTCTTCTACTATTTCGTCCTTGCTTTAAGTTTATATTTTTAACAATCTGACTTTCAGTACTTTACTATAACCGATTTTGCTATATTTTTTTATATCTTTCATCACCAGTGCTCTTCTTATAAAAATAACTTTACATATACTAAGATTTTGCAATTACTTATATGATGAATTTGTAAAAAAAAAAATTGAATTGAATTCCTTAACTAATTAGTTGATTCAAAGAATTCTTTTTCCCTTACATTAGTTCAGAAACTTGATCATTTGTTCTCAACATAAGCAAAAATAATTTTTGTTGATTTAAATTATTAACTTTAGTTCATCCCATGTGTTTATTATTTAATTGTAACTATAACAATATTTAACTATAACTGTATTTTTATCCAATGCAGTTAGTTCCGCAAGAGTGTTGGTGGTGTGTGGCGTGTTCTCCATGAAGCCAAGGATACAGTCACCACTAGATGTCTTAAAAACACCACCAATGCCCCATATTTTTGGGTTACCTAGAGCTGTCCCATCTGTATTTAGTTTGTAGTGATCCCTCAGAGGAAGTTCCCATTAGACACTTATAGTGAGTGGAATCCTTATACTCTCCCTGACTGTTACTGTAGAATTCAATGGCTTTAGCAATGGTGTTTACAGTGGAGATGTGATATTTCTTATTGTTGAAAAGGTTATGATCTCTTGTTAGCAAAATATGCCAAAGGCAGAAGGGGAGGATAACCTCCCAGGAGAGTATGTTATTGAATGGCATTTTCCTTAGTTTGTTTCATGTATTGGACCATCATTGGGTTATGAAAATTGGATTTCTCTGTTGGCTGTCATTTGTGCTTTTTGAGGTAAGATCATGCCAGATTAACTTGGCATTTGAACAATGGAAGAAAATATATGTGCTTGTTTCTGGAATGGAGGAGCAGAAGCAATAAGCAAAATTACAACTAACCCCAATTTTGTCCAGGAAGGCTCCTGCTGGCAGCCTATCACGTGATAGCAGTCAGATGAATATTTTGATCTTGTTGGGTACCCTTAACTTCCAGATCCAACTGAAATATTCCCCATCCCCACTCTTCAGTGAATCAACTTTTTTGCTAAGGGAAGTGTAAGCTGATTTGGTGGTAAATATGCCATTTTGTGTCAGACCCCAAATCATCTTGTCTTCCATGACTGTGTTTGTAGGGATCAAAGTGAATTTAATCAAGTTCATGATAATATTCTGGAGATTGAGCGAGATGGAAGAGGTATTTCATTCCCCATTATTATAGATAGCGGCAACCTTGGCATTAATGTCATTAGGTGTTAGAGGCCCCCCAATCATTTCCCTAATGGATGTATTATTTGGGATCCATGCATCATTAAGGAAGCCTACTCTGTTTACTTTGTTAACGACCCATCTACTAGCCTGCCTACATGTATCCCACCCCTTGAGGATACACTGCCAGATTGGAGATTTGAATTTTTTGGGGGTTTGGTTCTAATTACAGTGGTTGAATATTAGGACTCTTACCCATAGAGAATATATATTATGAAAAATTCTCTAGGCAAGGCCAGCATGGAATGGGGTGTTCTTGCATTCCACTTTTTGTAAGCCCAGCCCCCTATGACATTTTGAGTTGTAACTTTATCCCAGCTTACCAGGTGCATTTTATTCCTATTTGGAGTAGTACCCCATATAAAATTCCTTTGAATTCTATCAACCAGCTTGGTAGTTTTGGAGGGTAACTTGATGAATTGAATGACATGGCTTGGGATGCTACTAAGTGAAGCCTTGGCCAATGTTACTCTACCAGTCATGTTTAGATAGTTTGTTTCCCAACAAGCCAGATTAGACTGCATATTGTCAATTATAAATTGGAAGTCACTATTGGAAGGTCTCTTGTGGAACATGGAAAAACTCAGATATTTACCAAATGAGGTTGTATCTTAGATGGAAAGAGATTTAGTAAGAGTCTCTATGGTATCAGGTTTACAGTTAGAGAAAAAGAAGACCCTAGACTTAGCGAGGTTAATCTTTTGCCCAGATGCATCATTGAAATAATTCAGAATGTTGGTGATTGAGTTGCAGTTTCTGATGTTAGCTTTGGCAAAAAGGCTCAAGTCAGCAGTAAAGAATAGACGGGAGATTTTAGGACCTGGCCTACTGATGCTAATTGGTGACCACTTTTTGGTAGAGACTGCATTGTCAATGAGCCTAAAGAGTCTCTCTATGAACTTGATGAATTGATAGGAAGAGATGAGGTCTCCTTGCCTAATACCCCTGGTTGGTTTGAAGGTATCAATTTGCCACCATTCACCAGGATAGAGATAGAGGAGGAACTGACACAAGATAGGATGAGCTTGGTGAGGCCCGGTGGAAAATTAAAATCATGGAGTGTGTCTCTAATGAAAGAACACGCAATCCTGTCAAAGGCTTTCTCTAGCCATCTTGAGGATCATGTTGGCCTGATTTCCTCTAATTTTGCTAAAGCAAGTGATGTATTCTTGAAAAATCATGCTCTCCTATTGGATATGAAGCTGGCTTGGCTAGTGCCAATTATGCCTGGGAGGAGGGGTTTAATCCTATTTACAATGACCTTTGCAACAATTTTGTATATGGTATTGCAAAGCTCTTTGAGTCTGAATTTCTTGAGCATAGTGACCTGGGGACATTTAGGGACGAGACAGAGCAAGGTCTCATTCATAGTATTATGCATAGTGTGGGTGTCGAAACACAATTTGCAAAAATCAATCACTGACTTCCCAGCTATGTTCCAGTACTTTTGATAGAAGAAGGAGCTTTGAAAGGCTTGAAAGAGAAGATGGTCTCCCTAATTTCACTCTCCCTTAGAGGAGTATACAGGGTGACTCTTTGAGAGTTGGATAGTGTATGAGTTTGGTCAACTAAACTGATTATATGAAAAAGAGCTTGAGTATGTGAAGAGGTGTAGAGGGACCTGAAATAGTTTTGGAGGACTCTCTGGTTTCCTCTTGCTCATATTTCCAATTGCCAGTTTCATCTTTTAAGGAGAGGATTTTGTTTCTCCTTCTTCTATTAAGAGTATAGGTGTGTAAGAACTAGTGTTTGCATCACCATCAGTGAGCCAATTAACTCTAGATTTCAGTTTTCGAAAATTCTTCCTCATTCTTGAGGATGGAGTCAAGCTCCTCTATCAGGATATTTTCCAGATTTAAGAGGAAATCACTAAACTATTAGCTAGATGTAGACCTGTTAAATGGGTCGACCCGACACGGACCTGAAACCCGTTGACTCTTGGCCCGTGGGTCCTTAATCAAGCCGATCCGGTTCACTTTTCTATAGGGGCCGGTCCGGATTTGACCCATTAATCAAAACATGTTGACCCAACCCGAACCCATAACCTGTAATCCCTTAACTCGTTCCTTAATTAGCTGAATCCAATTTAATTAAAAAAAATTAAAAATTAATAAATGATAGAAATTTCAAACTTTATACATATATACGAACTTGAAATTACTACATGTCATTGAAGCAATTAGAATAATAATGAAAGAAAAACCATACTTTATTAACGTTAAAACTTGAGAAACATATGGAGCTCGACTATTTTTATAACTAATAGTCTAAACCATATGGAATTCGACAATTTTGACAAGACGCCTCATATTCTTTCTTCAATATTTGGATTCAATTTTTTACCACTTGTCTGAATATATAT
>ML309385.1:441-16217 GCA_005239505.1 Nicotiana paniculata
TTGGAGAACAAACAGTTGAAGCGATGAATATCAAAGCACAATGACGATCGTAAGCGAAGAACGGGAGAAAGAGAGAGAGAGTATTTGTGAGTATACAGTATAGGAATGGAAGTAGAGGAAGCTTGACTACTTGTAAGGGTAATATTATCTTTTCGAAAGGCTTTTAACAAAAAAACGAGTACCGGTGCAAACATAAAAACAAAGCGGGTACAAATTAAAGAGAAGCGCCTAAATAGGGCGCCCCGTGCAATTTTACCAATACGTGTTAGGTGAAAGGAATTGGCGACTGCAAAGAAAGAGAACGAAAATGAGCAAATAAAGAAAGATGGAATTTTAAATTAACTATACAAAAGGAAAATATAACCGTAATATTTGCCCTATTCTAGAAAGCAAAAACAAAAAGAGCGGCCTAGCTTATAGCAGAAAGGACAGAATTTGAGACGGAGCTTGCAATTTACTCCATAAATTTCAACAAAGCTCTCAAGTATCTCAAACAAGACAGATTCATATGGATTGCTTCAAGTATCCATCTTAGAGGACTTGTAGATGGCTCCGGATTGGATGCAGCTCCCGAATCTTCTGTCAGCCGTCTAGCAAGCAAATGCATCTGGAAAAATAGTTCAGCAGGCCTAATCTCTGTAAGAACATAATGAAGCCAAAGCATGAATTGGATAAGCATAATGCAGCATATTGGATTAAGTTACAGTTCTTTATACTGCCATCCGACACTGATCCATAAATTTGGATAGTGCTCATTGTTTCCAACCAACAGGGGAAACAATCCACCAAAGAGTAACAATACAATAATAGCTTCCTGTCTTTTGGCTAGTAAGAGTAACAGTACAAATAGGTAGCCCTGTCAGTTTTCAACCACGACAATCAGAGATTATAAACTGGTACACAGAGGTAAGTGGAGAAATAAATAAAAAAAGCAGAAATTAAGAAATTTCCCTGAAAGCACATTTGAACCAGATACGGATATGCACAACTAAATTCATAATCAACAGGTGACATTTGAGCAGGCACACTGGAGCTCATCTTCACGTCGCTGAACCTCTATCGGGCTAAATCTCTGTAGGCATTTGCTTCTCAAAGCATTGCGCTTCACAAGCTTACTCAGGATACATGCCATGGCGACCTTTGCTCCCAAGTTCGAGAGCCCTCTAGACATGCAGATTGCACCACCCAGGAGCATCAGCATATTTGGCACCACGTTCTTTAATGGTTCTTTCGTTTGCTCCCTCGTACTGCATTCATGTGAAACTTCACAGCAATAGTCACTATTTGTGCAGGTTTCTGGATTGATTAAGCTCCTTGTGTGGTTTAAGGTGTCCAATCCAAGTGGAACCTTCATTTGACGAGAGGGGGAAAGGGTAAGGAAAGGAAAGATCAAAACCATGTCAAAAAGACATAAACATTTAGGGTTAGAAACTGGCACTACATTTCGTCCAAATTATACATTATTCTACTGGTAATGAGAAAGATAATTAGTCCAGGTATGAAATAATAGCAGCACACTGTCCTCGTACCTGCTTATCATTTTTGGACGAAGGGAGGCCACATTGAAGTAAAAAGGGGAACTTGACTTTGAGAAGAAAGATGCTTCTGTTTCTCTCACTGCCAAGTCTTTTTTGTCTATTTTATTTAACTTTCTTTTTCCTAAAATAATAGTGAAAGGGGTGAAACTCATTTACATCCCCCAAGTTTACTATAAAAACCAAACTCAACCTCCAATTTTGAACAATTGTCATTTCCATCCTATCATCCTTCACAATGTCTATTTTACCCTTGACATTTTCAACTCTCCATATATGTAATACCTTTTTTATATTATTTAGATATTTTTTAATGCAAGTATTTATTCATAAGTTAAAAATATTATATCTTATTATATAATTTAATCTAAGTTCACTAAAATTATAAAATAAAATAATTATATTATGAATTTATTACAAAATGTATTCTTACTTTAATATTATTGTTATTTTACTATTATGTATATTAAAATGCATATAATGTATGTCGGCGTGTGTGCATGATTTTAAGTTCCACTATTGTTATAATTCTCTATGCATATACAAATTTTTTATTTTTGATTGTTATTACTAGATTTTTTCTAAATTTTAATTCATGAAAAGTATAAATAGATAAATTTCAAATTTAATATAAAATTTACCTCTCTTTATTCTCAATTTTATAGTAGATTGAGTTTTGATTGCTATTAATAAAATTACTGACACAAATAAATTATTTATTGCAATTATTTATTGAACATCATTAACTTATATGCTTGACTACTACTTCTCACTTTTTTTGGTTTCAAAAAAGTTTTTTTAAATTTGTCTATAGGTAAGTCGATAACATAAATTAAAATAAAAAATATCATTATATTAAAGAATAAAAATAAGAGATAAAAATTGTAGAGGGTAAAATAGGCACTTTAAGAAGTCACCTTTGATATGAGGAGCACAAGGATAATAGTTCAAAGTTGGAGGATAAGTTTGATTTTTAAAGCAAACTTGGGGGATGTTAATGGTTTTCACCCATTGTGAAAGTCCCGTTAAGAACTTTAAAAGAAGTATAGCTCTGACCTTTTGAATTAACGTGACGGCACTCACACCTGAAGTCAATTGAGAATGGTCAAGGGCAGAGTACTGACGAAGTGCATCATCCATTTTACGGACATAGTTCCATATGCCCTTTGCAAAGGCTAGTTTTGCCATTTCAACATTCAGACCAGCATCTTCTTGGTGTACCATTTGGATCTCACATGCATTCCTACCAGAAACTGAAAGCAACTTCACAAGGAAACAACTCAGAACTGCACCACCTTATAATCCTAAAAGTACTAGTAAAAGGAATCATTATATTTACTACTAATATTCCAATGGCTGATAGAATTATGAATTTTACACCAAGACCATGGACAAAATTAATTTTTATTATAAACTGAACGTTCTTATTTTCTTTTTCTTTTATTTTTTTTGTAAGTAAATTACACATTTTTCTCTTTTACACACAGTTTAGACTTAACCATGCTAAGGAAAAGGCGTGACAAAATCTTTCCTTAGCATGACCACATATCTTCAGAATGTGTTCCTCAGTCATGACTAAACCGGGATATACATACAACCCAGAAATGTTTTGATCATGCTGCTTCATGTAGTATCACAAGGCCCTGAAAACATATAGCCCTAAGATGAAACAAATAATTAAACATTTAAAAGGGAAATAGCTCACATGAAGTCTAAATTCACAGAATGTGTCATGATCCCAGCTATGTTTATGCTGTCAAGAGATGCTTAAATCAGTTTTTATTGCAAGAGGAGAAATAATAACAAGGAAAACATCAAAAACCTGCCTTTCTTGATTCTCCAACCAGATCTAAAGAGCCCAACCCTGACATACTTCTTCCTTCTTTGTGCCGAAGGATATTCACATTCCTACTAGCAGTAAAATGCCAAATTTTTTAGCAGACATAATAAATAAACTAAGATATGTGTAACAGGCAAATCAAAACAAGAATAGATATAATGAGAAGTTGCGACACATAAATGATTGAAACATATGTAAATAACCTTATGCAAGAACACCAATCCCTTCTTCCTTATATCTCTTACTTTTTTGTGTTTGGGAGGGAGTTTCCAGATTCAGCAGAAGAATTTTCAATCTAAGGTAATTTAGAGGGACTCTTTCGGAAAGGACCGTCTTTCTTAATTTCTCACTGCAATATTTACTTGAAATAACAAGAGAACTACGTAATTTGGGAGACATAGCACCATCAAGAAAAAATATCTCGATAGAGTTGATGTCCAACAAGGTCGAACTTTATTAAGTACCTTGGTAAAACAGTAGAAGGATCCATCATTGGCTTCCCACATTCTCCAAGCTAATACGTACTCTCTTGGAGTCAATAGTGGAAACTTTTTTATCATGAGGCCAATTTCAGTTCCACTGCTAGTATCCACCTGCAACTGCTTATGCTCAATCAAGGTTTTGTCCCAAATTTTCCGGAAATCATTGTCCATGTAAAAATCTCTTAGCATCTCGACTGAGCAATTCTCAAATACAGTTACACTTAGATATTTAAGAGGTGCATCCTGAAGCAGAAAAGAGATAAAAACCGAATATCATTACCTCATTACTGACACAGATAGAAATAACCTTTTTTCCACAAATTAAGATTTAATAAATAAATATAGTTAAAAACAAGCTAATCCAGATACTTTGTATCACTTAACTTAATACAAAGAGCCATTAAACAGAAGGTGAAGCCGTTATTGCACAGCAGTAGCTACAAGAAGTCATGCATACATAAATGCATGCACTCCCATGCTCATACAGGCCTGCAAGTATTGTACTATGTTCATTGACCCCATTCAGTCACTTTAAATCCTTTAGAAGTATTCAGTGGAAACATTTCCACCATGCGGTTACTCCATCTCTTCTAAGAGTTTCAAAGGCACATAAGTATGTTAACAAAAGGTGAAAGAATTACTTCTGTGATTAATAGTTCACCTAATGGACACTTTACTGCTGCTTTAAAAGTTTAGTTTACTGATAGTTTCAGCCATTGAGGATAAAATATGTTTACTACACTGAATTCTGTGAAAGTAGGCAGTTCAGCAAGTCACTAAGAGATAAAAGCACAGAGAAAAACCATAATAGTAAGAAGACAGCACATAATGAGAATCTGAGCAACCACCTTCTGCTTACAACACCGTGCATAGTAGGAAAGACGATCTGTTCTCCGGTTAATGACATCTTCCCATTTCTCGTTAGCATGGAATTTCTTATTTATGTCGTCAATCAAATTCTTCAGATCTATTTCAGATATCACTGTAGTGATCCTGAGGAGATACAAGGACGTTAAAAAGAGGGGAATATTCGAGAAATTATGGATTAGTTTTTGGATATAGTGGTGTGCACTGTGCATAGTCTTAGTATTGTTAACTTCAGTACAAATCAAAACAAGAAATTCTCCATTCAAATATGCAAGTCTTTAGGATGCTTAGGGACTAACAAATAGAGCCAAAATTTTCACTAAAAGCGATTGAAGACAACGCTCACATAGGAGACCATATCTACTAGTAGAGCATGGATATTCTTCAAATAATGCAATAATAAATTTTGTTTACCAAGATCCGCTGCTTTGAGTCAAGACCCATATCTACACACGAGCATGGAAATTCTCCTAAATACTGTAGCTCACGCTACTGAGCTCGGGTGTTTTTCCTTTCTGTTATATATGCTATACCTGCGCTATTTCTTATCTGTACTAAGAGGATCATAATTATTTTCCCGGACATAGTTACCTTCAGCTTCTCACCCTAAGATACCTCCAGAATGTCAACAGAGAAGAATACTTTATCTCAAAAAAGACATCCAAAGAATGAACTGCACTAAGTTAATGCTTTAATTAGATTAACCGACAAAAATCATGCTAAATAAATGCGCATAGTACTGATAACCAGTGTCTCATTTATATTTTTTGATTAGTAAGGTAATTTAACTAGTGTTTCATTTATTGAAAAGGAGAAAAACTTGTGTAGAAGAGGTACCCAACTCACTAGGGGAGCTGTACCAATATGTTGCTCTTCAAATGAGCATCTAATGACTTATATTTCTTCCTCAGAGACTGGGTACACCAAAACTAGACAAAAATTAAAATGTTAAATATTTAGTTGAAAGGGATCTTTATTTCCCCAAAAAACCATATATTTGTCTCCCAAAATTGTCCATTTCACAACATGTGGGATGAATTTCCCAGACTTGTACCTCTTCCTCAGACCTTTTCCTCTCTAACTCCACATCAGTTCCTTAACTATGCTCATCATGATCTAGGCAATATTAGATACTTTTTTTTATGAAGTGTCCCATAGTTTAGATACTATTTTGTGATGTAGCAACAAGGTGTCTTCCCAAGTCTCTTTACAAAGAAAACACCAATTAATGTGTCGCATTCTCCAGAGATTGCAAGAATTTTTAGTCTAGGGTGAATGCCCAAAATCACTATGTTTAGCAAGTTTATCGGTTCACGGCTACTGATGAAAAGAATAAAGGCAAAGAAGAAGACAAATAAGAGGAAAAGATAAGGATTGTTTCATTCAGCATAACATTCCAAATGGAATTACGCAGAGATAAATAAGACAAGATTCTGTAACAACCTAAACACGTGGCAAATAAAGCAGTGGCCACTTGGAGGAATGAAAACTAAATAACAAGACTCTATTAACATAAACTAAACCTAAAGACCTAATTTGCAAAATATGAAAAAGTGAACCTTCAGACTATTTCCAATTCAGAACCTTTAGCTTCCATCGTCTCACAACAATCCCATCCCCCCATTAAAGAACCTTGACAGTAAAGTCAAGGTTAGGCTTCATCAAATTCAGGAAACTGAGAACGAAGGAATACGTAGTCTTCCCACGTAGCCTCTTCCGGAGAAAGATTAGCCCACTGCAGCAGAACTTCTGTCACTGCCTTGTTTCTTTTCTTAATCGTCCTCCTATCCAAAATCGCAACCGGTTCCACCAGAATTTGACCCTCATAATTGCAAATTGGAGGATCAATCATAGCTACCACTTGATTACCCGCCTTCTTCTTCAATTGCGAAACATGAAACACCAGATGAATTTTTGATTTGGGCGGCAACTTCAATTTATATGCTACTTGACCAATTTTTTCCAAGATCTAATAAGGCCCGTAGTATTTTGATGCTAACTTCATATTCTTCCGTATTGCTACCGACGCTTGTCGACATGGTTGCAGTTTGAGGTATACCCATTCTCCTTCCTCAAAAGCCCTCTCAGTTCTTTTAGAATCTGCATAATGTTTCATCCTTTCTTGCGCTTTCTTCAGATTTTCGTGCAACACTCGACTAATCACTTGTCTTTCTTTTAACACTTCATCCACTGAATTCACTCAAGACTGAGCAATCAATTCAAATGTCGGCAGGGGAGGGTCGTAGCCATAAAGTGCCTTAAAAGGGGACATTTGAATAGCTGAGTGGTAAGTCGAGTTGTACCAGAATTCCGCCAAGCTCAGCCATCTGCTCCAGTTCGCAGGTTTATGACATGTCATACAGCGAAGGTAACATTCTAGGCATCTATTTAACCTTTCTGTTTGACCATCCGTCTGTGGATGGTATGTTGTACTCCGCCTTAGTTGCACTCCCATTCCGTTAAACAATTGTTTCCAAAACAAACTTGTAAATACTGGATCTCTATCAGAAACAATTGAAATTGAACTTCCATGTAACTTGTAAATGTGATCCAAGAAAGCTTGTGCTACTTGTGGTGTTGTATAAGGGTGGGATAATGCTAAAAAATGAGCATACTTAGTAAAGCGATCCACAACTATAAAAATTACCTCTTTACCATTCACTTAGGCAGTCCTTCAACGAAATCCATCGTAATATGCTCCCAAGCTCTTGAAGGAATTGGTAGGGGCTGAAGAAGCCGAATAAGCCACACTTTCTACTTTATTTCTCTGACATATATCACATTCTGAGACTAGCTTTTTAACATCCTCACTGAGTTTGGGCCAGTAGAATAAAGACTTGAGTCTTTGCTGAGTTGCATGGACACCTGAATGTCCTCCCCAAGTAGTTAGATGCATAGCTTCTACCAATTGATGCCTCAAGTTCCCACTGCTGCCAATCCACAATTGGCCTTTGTGCCTTAAAAGGCCTTGATGTAGGGTCACATTTGGTATTGCATTAGCATCCGGTAGTAGTTGAGACAAAAATTTAGCCACTTCAATGTCCTATTCATAACTGCTTAAAACTTCTTCCATCCATGTTGGTTGCACTACTGATATTACCTTGCATTCAGCCTCTTCTTCAAATCGTCGAGATACAGCATCTACGGCCACATTTTCTACCCCCTTTTTTAATGAATCTCATGGCTAAGACCCAACAACTTAGTTAGGCCTTTGTGTTGTAAGGAGGTAGTCATTCTTTGGGCTTTTAAGAACTTTAAACTGAAATGATCAGTTTTGATAATGAAGTGGGCCGGCTGCAAATAGTGCCTCCATTTTTCAATAGCCAACAACAATGCAATCAGCTCCTTTTCATAAGTGGAGAGCCCAAGATGTTTTGGGCTCAAGGCTTGACTAAGAAAGGCCAGGGGCCTACCTTCCTGCATTAACACTGCCCCCACTCCTGAACCACATGCATCGACCTCCACTATAAAAGGTTTAGAAAAGTCCGGTAGTGCCAAAACAAGGGCCTTGATCACAGCTTGTTTCAAAGTTTCAAATGCTCGTGTTGCTTCATCTGTCCATAGAAAGGCTCCCTTTTTCAGCAAGTTAAGTGGACGACTAATCAAAGTAAAATGCTTGATAAATCTTCTATAATAACTAGTCAGTCCCAAAAAACCTCTAAGAGCTTTTACACTATTGGGTCTGGCCCAATTAAGCATGGCTTCTATTTTTGAGTCATCAGTGCTAACCCCTTTGCCCGAGATAATATGTCCCAACTACTCAATTTGGGCCTGACCAAAATTGCACTTGGAGCGTTTGGCAAATAGTTGATTAGCCCGTAATAGCTCAAAAACAACCTTAAGAAGGGCCATATGGTTAGTCAAATTGGCACTATAAACCAATATATCATCAAAGAAAACCAAGACGAATTTTCTTAGGTAAGGCCCAAAAATTTTATGCATAAGTGCCTGAAATGTTGTTGGGGCATTAGTGAGCCCGAAGGGCATGACACGGAACTGCCAAAGTCCATGGTGGGTGCGAAAAGCAGTCTTGAACTCATCCCCTGCTTTCATGCGAATCTGATGGTAACCTGATCGTAAATTCAATTTATAATAAAAGTGCGCTCCATGCAATTCATCCGGTAGATCTTCAACAACTGGAATTAGATATTTATTTTTCACGGTAATGTCATTCAATTTTCTGTAATCCACACACATCCGCCAAGAAGCATCTTTCTTTTTCACCAATATAACTAGTGCACCAAAGGAGGACCGACTGGGAACTACAGTGCTAGCTTGTAGCATCTCTTGAACCAATTTCTCAATGACCTTTTTTTGCTCATAAGAATAGCGATATGGCCTTTGATTTACTGCTTTAGCACCATGGATTAATTCAATAGTGTAATCCGCAATCACGACTAGGAGGCAACCCTTTAGGCTCACTAAATAAATCCACGTAACTGGATAATAGCTCCTCAAGCTGGGTTGGAGTGTCCACTGAAGTGGTTGTACCCTCTAATGCATTCAGTTGGGCCTCAGCCACAAAGCTACAATAATTTCCTTGTAACAGTTTCATCATTGACTTGGCATTGGTGGACGATATCTGAGCAGCCTCTTGACTCCCAAACAAGGTCACCATACTACCTGCCATCATGAATGAAATACTACGAGGATTGGTATGTAAAACACTGGAGCAACCGAATCTATCCAATCCATCCCCAAGACTATGTCGCAACCAGGGACCTTTAGCCAATGCAAATTAAAAGTAAAGAATAGCATTCATCTCCCAAACAAAGATGGGATTTAAATCAGTAGAAACCATTTCATGCACACCGGCTACATTGACACGCATAGCCCTCTTCATAGGTTCTCCAAGTAAGCCCAATTTCTTGGGCACATTTGGATCAATGAAACTGTGAGTTGATCCACAATCTATTAAAATGACGAGTGGAATTCTTTTGACCCGACCCAAAATTTTAATTGTAGATGGTGAAGAATCCAAAGAGTCCAAGCCCATTAAGACATTCAAAGAAACTTTAGCAGTTACTTCTGCACCCTCTTCCACTACTGGGCTTTCCTCTTGGGCCTCGGCAACAACTTGAGCCGCACCTGAACTTTCTCCTGTTTCAAACACCCCGGTCATCAGTTGTAATGACTTGGGCTTGCATTGATGGCCGGGGTAATATCGTTCATGACATCTAAAACAAAGATTATGTTGTCTTAAAACATCCAATGACATATTCTTTGGAACAATCTGCTTTGTAGGCCCATTGGTCAATAGTTTCTGAATTATAGGACTCGGAAGGGTTGGTATGGTGTTAGCATTTGATGGTACTGAGTTGGGAGAATTTAGAGTGGATCTGGGATAGGTAATTGTGTATCCAGGCTGCAAGTTTCTATAGATAGCAATTAAGGTTTCTTCATGCAACTTTGCGACCTCCAAAGCATCCATTAATGTTTGAAGCTCTCACCATTGATCTTATGTCAGCTTTAAGACCACCCACAAAACATGAAACAAAATAGGGTTCATTAAGAGTTGGATTTACTAACAACAAGTAATATCGCAACTCTTCAAACTTCACCTGATAGCTATCCACGTCACCCTTTTGCTCTAATCGATTAAATTCCACTACCACATCCATTGGTCTAATGTAACCATACCTCCGACACACATCTAAGCAAAACAACTCCCACGAAACATTTCCCCCATGATCCACGATATAAACATCAAACCATGTATCAAGTTTATCCTTAACATGCATTGCAACATACTACATTTTAAGGTCAGAAGGAACATGGTATAGTTTAAAAAATTTGTCACACCTTCTAATCCATCCCCGTGGGTTGTTGGTGTCAAATTCTGGAAAGATTAACTTGGCTTTTGGAAAATTAACCAGGTTTTGTGTGTTTGTAGGTGTTTGAATAGGAGCTAGACCCAAAGCAGGTATTTGACAACTAGCAGATTGACCAAAAGGGGAGATTGTGTCGTGTTGGTGCACAGATGGGGCTGGTCTGGATGTGAAATAAATGGGTTGATGTGAAGGAAGAGAGATGGGTAATACCATTGAAGTAGGCATAGTACAGGTGGAGGAAACTGGGGTGGTGTTGTTGACACTGTTAGTGTTAACAGGTGTAGTACTCATAGAACTAGAATAAAAAGGAGTGAAGTAGTGGGAAAGTTGGTAATACTTGGATAGAAAGAGGGAGATGGTGGTAATATGGTAGTATTTCGAGGATTGAAGGGAGCTGGAGTAAGTGTCATAGCCCAACCGGCTTGGGGAAATGAAATATTAGTGGTTGAAGGAGTAAATGAAGAAGCAGAAGAGCGGAGATTACACCCCACAAAAGACTCACCCATTTCGGAAGATGAACCACCTTGTAACAACAAGGCATGTGCCAGAGTATTGACAAAAGACTCAGCTCGTCGTTCCGACTCGAGCTGTGACAACAAAAGTTCGATCTTCCGGTTACTTTCCTCTTCTCTTCGAGAAGCTTCGGCATCACGTCGAGCTTGAAGTTCCTCTATTTGAGCTATTCTTTTTTGTGTATCCAACATATAGGCCTTCATCTACGACTCAAACTTCTTCTGATCATTAGCATCCTCAGATGCTTTACCTTGTTGTTTGTCCACCATTGCTGGAACAGGCCGTCGGAGCGTCACCGCTCTGATACCAATGTGTAGCAACGGCTACTGATGAAAAGAATAAAGGCAAAGAAGAAGACAAATAAGAGGAAAAAATAAGGATTGCTTCATTCAGCATAACATTCCAAATGGAATTACACAGAGATAAATAAGACAAGATTTTGAAACAACCTAAACACGTGGCAAATAAGGCAGTGGCCACTTGGAGGGACTGAAAACTAAATAACAAAAGACTCTATTAACATAAACTAAACTTAAAGACCTAATTTGCAAAATATGAAAAAGTGAACCTTCAGACTATTTCCAATTCAAAACCTTTAGCTTCCATCGTCTCACAACACAACCCAACTTAAATTTTCACGGAATAGGTGTCATAGCAAGTACTGATAAAAGAAAAGGGGTCATAGCAAGTAGCCATCAGGATATACAAGGGAACCATGCACCTTCCTTAATCCACTAAAAATTAAAATCAAGCAATTCAGTAGCAAAAAGGGCCGTTTTGCAACCAATCGCTATTTATGGTACTAATAAGCTGAGAAACTAGTGAATCCTGGTACTAGTAGGGTATGTGAAAACTACGCCTAATAGTTACACCAATACAACAACAACAACAACAAACCCCAATAACGTTGAAATTTCATCAGAAAAATGATACAGTTAAACGCTATTGCATCTTTCTTTTTCGAAACAACAATAAAAAGAAATTCATTATTCTTTTCTACGATTGAGCATAAACTTACAATAAAAACAATATGAAAAGAAGAAGAAGATACCGGACATCAGAAAGAGCAGAAGAGGGAGAGACATCAGGATAACTGTTGGATTCGGCATGTGGACGCGCAGAAGGTTGTTCTCTAAATTGGAAGGCGGGTACGGCAAATCGAAGACGAGAGTTTAGCAAATGACATATCAGTATGATCACTATAACAGCTAGGGTATAACCGTAGGTATACGAAGTCAGCGTCCATCCGTTTCCTTCTCCATCAATCTTTTCTCTCCAAAATTTTGATACTATAGGTGAAAACCAAATCGCAATCGCAGCGTACATTCTCTATATGGAACTGGTCAGCCTAGCGATTCACGTCCTCCGACCTACCAATTTCTATTGCATCGCTCTCCGGCAACTCCCCTTCTATCTCTAGCGCTAGCAGTTTCACGTAATAATAATAATAATAATAATACATAATAAATAATAAATGAAAATTAATAGGAGTAAATAAAAGAGAAAGTTTGGCCCGTACAAATTGGATAAACCCATCTGCAGGGTAAGGTTGGAAATAATTATCAAAATGGTCCTCAATATATCAAGGTGATTTAATTTAGTCCTTTACATATCACTCTTAACAGAAATTGCCCTTATGTACATAAAGGGAAGTTGCATTTGATCCTAACTTGTAAAACTAAGAGCATGTTTCGAAAGCGACCTAAGAATTGAATTTAGGTATAATTATACAGTTTGGCATATTTTGTCTAGCCGTAATTACTTGGTCAGCATAGAATTGGGTGTCGGAGAGGTGTAGTTACACTCATCAGTTCTCAAGGAGAGGTGAGAATTTGTGGTAACTACACTGTGTAATTACAAGGTTACTAATTACTTTTTTCCTTTTTGTTTTTATTTTAATTTATTTTCTTTTATTTCCATTATTTTAATTTTTTTATTATTATTTTACTTTTACTTTTTTAATTTCTTTTAAATTTTTAAAATATTTTTTTTGTACATTATATATCTTTTATTTCTCTACATTTACTTCTTATGATTCCATGTAATTGCTCGTATATTTTATTTCTTATTCATTTTATTTTCTTCGTTTAGCGTTATTGCGTTATTACTTTAGTTTTTGAAACTACACCCCCTAATATTAAAAATAATGAGTCGATAACAAACTTGGCATATAATGAGTGATGCCATTAAAGTAGTATTTCGTTATTGAATGAGGTTATAAACTTATGTGTCCTAATTTTAAGTGGTATTGGAATTTATTTTTATTATGTTGTTAAAGTTTTTTTTTTTTTTTGGAATTTTGAAATTGTGTTATATTTATGATTCCAATTTACTAGTTTTAGTAGTATTGGCTTGTTATTTTACGGTTCATGTTGTTTATTTTTTAGTTAGAATTGATAGATTAGTTTTGTCAAATATTTGCATAATGTTATGATATTATATTTAACATTAATTTATACTATCAAACATGCATTCCATGATGTTCTTATAAAACGTATGTTTTTAGTTTCTATAACCAGTTAAACTTAATATTATTAGTTTAGAAAATATATCAACTATTTTTACTATATTTTTATATTATATTAAAAGCACGAAGGCCCTTAGCGAAATGTCATTCACCTTTTTTACCCTTTAAAAATAGAGTTTATATTGGATAAAATAGTAATTTAGTTATTTTCCTAATATGTAGGGATACCCATTTAATTATTTTCCTAATACGTAGGAATACTCATTTAATTATATTCCTAAAATTTAGGACTACAAAATCAACTTAATTTTATATATTACATTCTTCCTTATTTGGATTACGTAGAAAAATTTAATATGTAGAACTTCAAAAATATTAACATCTTAGTTTATATAATTTTACACTTAAATTATATATAAATGGCAAGAAAAGGAAAGAATTAAAAATTCTAACCAAATAGGACGTAACCACTTGGTATTTAGAAGTTTATCCATTTAGACAGATACTAAGTATTCAATCAAAAAAGAAAGAGGACGTAGACTTTCTTGGAAGATGATAGAGTAACATTTTTTATATTTTGATTTAGGTGAAACTCTTTTATATACTAAAATACTTTAATACAAAACTATTTCCCACGCATGAGCTAATATTAAGAATTTACATCAATAAAATATAATTTATATCTTTTATTGTTGAAAATAAATAATTAAGTATTTGGAATAGCTAATTAGCAAGAAAATTTAATTTTATTATTTTTCAAATTCATCATTAAAGTAAAACTATCTTCAGGTTGACAAAATTTTGGCCTAAATAGATATATTTCATTGATGATGAAAGAAATTAGAAAATAAAGTTGAATCAATTATTATAACATAGTATTAAAAATTAACTTAGTTAAAATTCAAAATAGAAGAAATAAGAACGAAATAACAAGTATTCCAAATAAGTTGACATTTAATTTTTTATTTTATTTTTTATTTATTCCAATAAATGCCCCTCTATAGTTTTTTGTATACGTAATAAGTTATTGGTTGTAAAATACACATTCAGTATTAGTCAGTTTTAGACCTTACATTGTTACTTAATTATTTTTTTCTTCTAGAAACTATATGACCTAGCTGTTAATTCCAATAGCTCTAAAATAAAGATATAATTTTTTTAATTAATGTTAATTTTATGACTGTTAGAATTATAATAAAAATATATAATGGTTTCAATCATGTTAGATTTAATATTATGTCACAAAAATGACTATAATTTTTGTAAGCTTACCCAAAGGATATGCCCCTCAAATTAATATAAAATATATGTACTTAAATTTTTTACGTGTGAACCAGTTTCTTCTAAAAGCTATACGATGACCCTCTTTATTCCAAATCTCTATAAAGATATAATTAATTTTTTATGCCCTTTTGAAGAATCATAATAAAAATATATAATAAATACAAGTTAATTACCAAAAATAGATATATTAATCTTTTTAGATTCAATATCATGTTACAGGAAGTACTACAATTTTCGTAAGATTTTTTCAAAAGATATGCCCTTCAAATTAATAAGAAATATGTGTTCTCCAATCAAAATATGTATCGATCATTTTACCTTTTAAAAATAAATTTTAGAATTGTTATAAAACTAATTATTTTCAAATATAACAACAAATGGAGTTAATCAGCACTAGAATTATTTAAATACTAATTCCACTTGAATAATGATATATCAAAACTAAATATATGTATGCGGTGAAACCGGGCAAGGCCGGTTTTTGGGCTTCTTTAGCACTCCGAGTGAATTGGCCTCGGTTGTATCGACACAGAGTCTGAATATTAACCCCGAGACGCACTCCTCAAGAAATTATTCTAAGGAGTCAATATACCTCGGGGCAGGGCAAGCATCGAAGAACGTTATGGGAAAGCGGGAAGTCCTAGAAAGTGTGTGGTTAAAGTTGACAAAGTGCACAAGATAGTACATGCCCGTATTGACACCTAATTTTTCCCAAAAAATATTTTAAAATTGCATATATACCTTCAAAATCATGCATTAATAGTCATTGGTATTTTTCCATAATTTTTCTATATTTTTATTAATTTACCCATCATTTTATTTCCAATAAATAATTACAAAACTGCATCACAAATGATATCAAAAGCATTTCTTGATTTAAGTTATTATTCGTGATCCTATTAAGGCCAAATTATTCAATAAATAGCCAATTTGGCATCTTTTGACTATAATTGCAAT